>JAMKCH010066567.1:0-10543 GCA_023653785.1 Ophioderma brevispina
AGATCTCCCGAATATTTGGACTATCACATCTTAAAACAAGATTAATTGTCACCTGCTTTAACGCTCTGTCCATCCACAGGAATCACTTTTGTGTAATATTGCCCCAGAGACTTTGGATGAGTCTACCAAGTACACATGGCATTCTTGCTTGCTTTGATACCTGCGAATCCAAATATCTAATTGTTCACATATTTTTTTTCGCGGAAACTTTGAATGCAAATATGTAGGAAATCCTATGCAATACAGCAGGTTGACCCACAGCCAACATTTTCAATGACCCTTCAATATCGGATGGTGGGGAATCAATATTTTGAACATTACCCTGTCTTTCCCTTTGCCTTTCAATCTTCGGTTCGTTTCTCTCTTTCTTTTCCTCTTTACTCCTTTTTCGCCTTTCCCTTTCCCCTTTCCTGCTTTACTGGTAGCTTAAAGCTTATTCCCAGTCGACCCATGGGGAGGGGGAATGCTCCCCTTCCTCCTGCCCTGTACTCTACTGTTATTGCTATTGTTTAAGATTAATATTATCAACCATTTGGTATGGATTATGTAAATGAGACTTTGAAAACAAAGTTTATTGAGCTTTAGATGACAGTAACCCAATGCTTTGCTGCTAGGACGTGAATCCTTGTACACAACCATGGTCAATCTGTTGTTGTTGTCCTTCCGTTAATTTACCATATCAACATATGGGAAAAGGTAAACTCAAATTTCTTTTTACCTTACGGTCGATATAATGAGCTATTGTGTTCATGTATAAAAATTCTAACTTGCTAAATATTTTTAATATTTTCCTGAAATCGATTCATAAATTCTTTGGACTCACCCTTTATTAATTGTTGAACGAAACGATTAAATTTAGCGTCATTCCTTAGCGGTGTTGAAGGTAATCGTAACTTTTATTTCACTTTTATAAAGTGTACGTCAAATCCTTGCATAGCACACCCATTTTTCCGTACTACTTCACACTTCACCATAACATCATTCAAACTAAAAAAAACCCCACAAATCCCATGCCATTTCCCATCTCTAAACAACTTAAGCCAAATAACTGAAAGTTGCATAACTACGACACAGTAACAAATTGGAAGCGTCCTCCCCCAGGCGTCAAGATGTGACACCCTCCCGAGCCAAGCAGAATAGCGAAGCTTTTATGAGAAAACGGCCCCCAAAAAACCATATTTCTGTTTAAAAGTTGGAATTTTTTGCATGCTAAAAAGATAACAATAAGAACGATTTAAATCAAAAGAATCATAAGACATTTCCGACTTCCATAAAAAATAACGGATGAGCGTGAGTAAGTATCGTGGACGCCGAGGTACAAGCTGACCAAGTGTGGATAATTCTCGCACACCGGGTCGCCTCTTACGCCCAATCGCGCCCAAGCAATAAACGCTCTCCTGTCCAAGACTTTCAATAGACAGGCGTTCGAATAGGCGTTCGCGTTAAGGTTGGTTCATACTTCATCGGTAGACGTCGGTTACGCTAATGTTCCATCGTGCTTTAGGCCCCTATACCAACTAGCGCGTTGCGTAAAAAGCTTAAAAAGCAGTTCGAAGGGCAAAGGTCCGTCTGCAGACGTCGCCTATGAAGTATAAACCTACCTTAACGCGAACACCTATTCGAATCTTCTGTCTATTGAAAGTCTGTGACATTGAGATCTTTTAATGGTTTTCCCGCAACCGTCGCTAGTATGAGCCAGTCTTCCCCTTTGTTATTCTACTACAAGTGCCTAAAAAATAATAAATATGTAAATAACTTACAGGTTTCCTCTCGCATCATTGTATTCATATTTAATTTTTTTTACTGAAATGACATATCCCTAGATTTGATTCATTTTATACCAATAAACATTTTTTCTTCAATTTTCGAACCTTTTATGTTTCTGGTCAGAGGTAAATGGTCCTTTAACTCACACTTTTACAGCGCCATCTTGGATTTTCCAGACATGTTCATTTCTATGTCTTCGACTTTGTTATCTTTTCTGAAAAAGTGCTCGAGACGTATATGTACATGAAACACGTATGAGTTCAAGAATTATCCAAATATGGATGTTTTCAAATTGGAGTACAAAATATATGTTAGGAATTTTTTTAGACCATATTCAGTAGTCGGCATTAAAATAAGTGCATGAAGCAAAGAAGCATGGGGTAGTTTTAGCAGTAGATACGTGGTATGTATTGAAGATTATCAAGGGCCCATGTTTAAAAACTGCTCGCTTGATCAACTGCCAGTTAGCCTGGAGCCGAAACGCGATTCTTACGTGCAGCAAATGGTTGTCTTAAGGGGTTGGGGGTATGCATTATATTTTTAATGGGCACACCGTTAGTGATTTGCAATAATGAATGCACGTAATTAACATTCTTAATTACTTGGTTTTGTGCAATTAACCTGAGTATCTAATTGAATGAGGCCTACATAATTTTTTGATTGCGGGTCTGCCATTTGAGTTCTCTGGCAATTTAGAGTTTGATGGTGTGAGGGGTCACATTTTTACATATTTGTATGTGGTATATCGGGTTCTTAAAAGGGATTAGCGGCAATAATGCGAGAGAATCAAAAAAAATGTGGAAATCCATTTTTTAACTTACACATTAGCGATAAGTGTTGTATAATTCAGTTTATAATGATTTAATGTAGAAACAAACCACCAAATAGTGAAAAAATGAAGTATTTGAGGAAAATTGTCATCACCGTCTCCTGCAATAGCCATCCAGCGACAGGCGTCTCAAAATCTAAAACTTAGTCACTGTTGTGGTTAACCCAGTATAAAGAATAAACCAAAGATCAATGATGTTGTGTTTGAGGGTCAACACTGGTTGAATCATGGTGCACAATTTATCACGCTGAAAATCTGTGATATTCTCCAGGAAAGGCTTTTTGACCAAGTTGGATTTGGATACGCCCGTTATAGAAATTACAGAATCAGATAAAAAGTACTGCTTGTCTTAAAATACACAGCTTTCAGCAAACCACTTGCAGGTTATGTTCGCATATCTATGCCAGAAGTAACCAAAACATGAAAATATGAATTTTATGCTTTTGTTTATGTTTAGGATTAGCACATGTTGTTAATCCCTTGAACCGTAGGATCATCAACCGCCGGATTATCATCAACGCTGATTCCACAGTGACCCATCAATATTTTCATACGCTAATATTCTTAATACAATAAAAAAATATGGGATTTTTTTTTATTTAAAAAGAGATATTAAGCAACAGAATGGTATCAAATTAAATGTTATAAACCAAGTTACACAGTAACAGACAAATGTAATAAATTATACAAAGAATACACACACTAAGACATTATATAGACATTATTGATTTGTTTGTTTTTACCTTGTTTTACTATAGTATGCTGCATATATTCCCTATCATGGTTATAATTGTACTGTGTTAAATAATTAATCATATTTACCTTGTCGCAGTGTACATTGCTTAAAGAAAATTAATTAATTTTAATTAGCATTTGTATATCCTAACGTCCCTTAAAGGGACAAAATGAAAGAGAAATAGTCAAAACCATAATGAAAAAGACCCTTATTGAAATCCACTTCCACAAATTAAAATCCCTGAATTTACCAGGGTATTTGAATGTTTTGCGACACAATTCAAAACCGTTCCGACTGGGATTTCAGACATGTTACTTCCGGATTGTAGTAAGATTTTGATTGAAAAGGAAAGTAGATTAGTCGGGATGATAACATATACAATAGCAAATGGTTACTATGCGTGATAACCCCAACCCTAAACCACCAGTTTGCAACCGGCCTACACAATACCTTTACAAGGGGAGCCATATGTATATCAATGAATATAACGACATACATTGTTTCCGAATTCGGCTACCTTTAAAACGAACGTTAGCAAGGGGTCTTCCTGGGGTCTCATTGTGGGTGCTTTTGGCGTTAAAGATCGTATTTACGTCTACTAATACATACATTGCTTGCTTCCTAATGCCACAAAAGCTGATTTTTAAGAGTTTCATTGTAGATGGTCCCTCACCCAAACACGAAAAAATGCATAAACACGTGCTTAACATCAACAAGCACGTTATTTTCCACTTCTCTTCTCTCGCGAATGCCCCTGTAATTCGGCAGTTCTGAGAGAATGGAACTTCGGCACCCGGGTATTTGCGGAAACCAGGGTGTGTGGCACAACACCATTGACAATGTGCCCATGCATTTAAATGCACCTTTGAAAAAATCACGTAGCGGACCACTGTTGGTTTTGGGGAAATGCCCCCTAGTATGAACAGAAAAAATAAGGTAGCTCCTTTTTTGCGGTGACCCTCAGATTTTCGTTAGGGGACCGTTAGGGATATGATGTAAAAAAGCGTTTTGCTTCATTAGGTTGCCGAAGTTATGCTCCAGGAGTATATGGTCCTGGAGCATATGTTCTTGGAGCATATATAATCTGGAAAGAATATTTTAAGTCAATAGGATCCAGGGAAATATGACAATATGCTCCTGGAAGCATATTGGAATTAACAATGCGTGATCAGTGAAGGCTACATTTTAATAAATATTTTGTGTGGAGTATATGGCTTCCTAACCGCCGCCCTTCAGCTCTAACTTCCTTATTTTGCAACCAAAAACATGGGAGTTTTTAATTTAAAAGAGGCGAGGGCGAGTGGGGTAGCGGTATCAAGTTTGTTGTAGCGATCGATTCGCTACCTTTCACTAATGAGGCCCGGGTTCGATTCCCGGTCGAGCCAGAGTCGTATATAAATTTGTTGCCGATCCATATTGGTCATAGCGGTTTTCTCCGAGAACTGCGGTTTCCTCCTGTAGTCTAAAAGTTCGACTCTTTCCCATAAATCTTTCTCACGCATTCCGGAGGCGTCACCTTTGTATTAATGCATATAGTAATATTGGGGGTTCTGCCTGGCAAATGCCGAATGTTATAAAAAAACAGAGATATAATCAAAAAAGGAATATCAAATTTAATGTGTAAACTAAGTTTTAAAAGTAACAGAAAATGCATCAAATAGCTGAAAAAAGCGTACGTGAACTTATCTCAATCATATTGAGAGTCCAATTTCTTACTAAAAGTTTCTGATTTTAAGGGTTCATATTAACCTCCAACCACTTAAAAGTGAAGACGAATATCAGTTAAATAAAACGGACACATTTGAGCTTCTCTGGTTTACCCCTTCCCACTTTCTAAGTTAAAGCGTATACATAGCGAAAAGTAACATACCAAAAAAGCAAAAACGGCACATGCTATCACTGTTTGCAGTGATAACATGGAACACCAATCGTTGCAGGAAATGCGTTGCCTATGGTTCACAAACAAAGAGTTCATATGATTCGGATTGTTGCTCTTGCTGCTTTCCGTCCCACCGATCTAATGGGTTGAAATTGTAACATGTGAGTTCAAACTTTGGAAAAGATAATTTCAAAAGAACTGTCAAAGTTCAAAGAGAACTGTTAAAGGCATCCAAATGGCAGTAAACACGAGTATAGAGGTAGCATTATTAAATTGGATCGATTAACACGTTACAGGAGTTGCCTACATCACGTTACCGGTGCAGCGCATCCTTGCCTGGGGATGTGGACATATAGGAGGCTAGCGGGCACGATCTCATAGCGTTTACAAAGGTGACGCACCCCCACCAAGTACATAATTTTTTCTACAATAATTGTCTAAATTACAAAATCAGTTCTACGCGGGTTCTCACTTCTAGGATTTTGCACCTTTCTTCTTCTTCTTATCGGTCCAAACCTGTGGTTCTAGCCAAGATGGGTACAACGTCTGGCTGCTTCACTGAATTCCGTAAAGGTTCTGTTTGTGCACTGTTTGCTGCTCCACAGTGGCAGACCAGAGATGTTCCATTGTCTGCGGTGCTGTTCCACAACCACAGGTAGTGTCCTGATCTTCCAGGTAGTCCCACTTCTGCCAGGAAACATTAGATCTTCTGCCAAATCCTGGTTCTCATCTGTTGAGGCAAAAAATGCGCATTCCCCATGAGGAGTCCGCTCCCGGTGAGATGCTCACTCAGATTCAATGCCAATATATATTACTTGGTTGTGGCAGTCTTTCTTTCCAATGCAACTCTCTTTAGCTCCTTAGAGACTTTTTCAAGGGTTGACTTTGCTTAAGAAACCCCTCTCTGGATTTAAGGCGTTTGGCAGCAGGTGTCTGTCCCAATAAATAGGATCTTCAACATTAGATATTTGGCAGCACTGCTCTTGCATGCTTGCACATTTTCAAAAGAATTGAAAATTAATTAAATTGGCATCTTCCTTTTTCCTGATTAGCAGTGACCAAGAGATGTACAACAGTTCCATTGACTCCACAAATAATCTGGAAAGATATTAAGAAGTCCAAATATGATCCCTGAACATATGACAAATATGCTCCTGGAGCATATTTGAATTCACATGCTGTTGCATCAGTGAAGGCTCACATTTTCATACTATGTTTGTTGTGTGAAGTATAATGGCTCCTAACCGCCGCCTTCATCTCTAACTTCCTTATTTTGCAACCAAAACATGGGATTTTGTAATTTAAAGAGGGCGATGGCGAGTTTGTGTGCGGTCAGTTGGTGTAAGCGGAACGAGTCGCTTACCTTTCACTAGTTAGGGCCCGGGTCGATGCCCGTCGAGCCAGAGTCGTATATACATTTGTTTGCCGATCCATATCGTCCTCGCAGGTATTTTCCAACCTCCTAGAAACTCGTTTCCTCCTGTATCAAAGTCGGACCCACTTCGTCCCATAAATCTTTCCCCGCTGATCCGGCGCGTCACTTGTAAATAAAAGCATATAGTAATAATTGGGTTCTGCCTGGCAAATGCCGACTGTTTAATAAAAAAAAATATATAATCAACAAAAAGGTATCAAATTTAATGTTGTAAACTAAGTTAAAGTACAGAAATGCATCAAATACTTGAAGAAAGCGTACTGTGAAACAGACCAATCATATTTGAGAGTCCTTTCTTACTTAAATTAAAAGTTTCTCTGATTTTTGTTTCAATATTAACCTCCACCACTTAAGTGAAGACGAATATCAGTTTAAATAAAACCTTACACAATTTGGCTCTGGTTTTACCCATTTTCCCACTTTCTAAGTTAAAAGATTATACATCAGCGAAAAGTACATACAAAAAAAAAAAAAAATCAAAACTCACGCTATCACTGTTGCATGATAATGGGAACACAATCGTTGCAGGCAATTCGTTTTCTATGGTTTCACAACAAAGGATTCATATGAATTCGGATTGTTGCTCTTGTTCCTCCCAGGGCAGCTAATGGGGTGAAATGTAAACATGTGAGTTCGACACTTTCGGACACAAAGATATTTCCAAAGAGACTGTGTAAAGTTCAATAGAGAACTGGTTAAAGAGTCTCCCCATGGCAGTTAAACACGAGTATAGAGGTAGCATTAAATTTGTATCGATTAACCGTTACCGGAAAGTTGCCTTCAAAACACTCACGTTACCGGTGCCACGCATCCTTGCCTGGAGGCTCATGTGGACATATAGGCTAAGCGGGCAAATCTCAATAGCGTTTACAAAGGTGGCGCACCCCCAACAAGTACATAATTTTGCTAAAATAAATTGTCCTAAAATTATCAAAATCAGTTTCGACGCTTGTTTTTCCACTTCTAGTATGTGCACATTTTCTTCTTCTTCTTATCGTGTTCCAAACACTGGTGGTTCTCATAGCCAAGATGGGTACAACGTCTGGCTGCTTCACTGAATTCCGCAAGTTTCTTCTTGTTTGTGTATGTTGCTCCAGCAGTGGGGCAGACCACGAGAGTTCCATTGTTCTGCGGTGCTGGTTCCACAACCAAAGGTAGTGTCCTGATCTGCGTCCTTCAGGTAGCCCCCACTTCTGCCAGGAACCCTAGATCGGCCAAATCTGGTTCTCATCTGTTGAGGCATCGCCTTCAGCCATGGGGTCAGCCCAGGTGGGAGATGCCACCCAGATTCAATCCAAGAGATTTACTTTGGGTTGATGGCAAGTCTTTTTCTTTTCCACAAGGCGACTCTCTTGAGCTCCTTAGAGACGTTTAAGTGGTTGGACTTTGCTTAAGAAACTCTCTCCTGATTTAAGGCGTTTGGCAGCAGGTGTCTGTCCAAATATAGGATTGCTTCACATTAGATATTTGGCAGCAATGCTCTTTGCATTCTTGCACATTTTCTTGAAATTCAATTAAATGTCATCTCCTTTTTTCCCTGATTATCAGTGTCCAACGGACTTACACCGTTTTCCATGACTCCATCAAATAATGTGCGATTGATAAGTAAATCCGCCCGTTAGAATAGGATGAATAGGACAACCGACTTCGATTCTCTGGGACTGCAAGCCATTTTTATTGTCCATGACGTTAAAGGCTTTTGGATTGATTCATTTCAACGCACCGAGGTATATTGAGCTACAGCGTCATTCACGAAGAAAATAACTCAACTTCTGCTGGGAGTTTAATAGCTTTGATCGTATATTTCATCATTTAATTCAAAAGGAAACGAAGAATGAGCAAAAATCATAAAGAAATTTTGATTGGCAGCTAGACCTACATCCTTGTGCAGAAACGAACCACACCCATAACTTAATCAATTAATATAGGACCGCTTCTATTCAATTAAAAGTTTTTTTCGGCACCGGTTCACCTGCATTTCTTATAGGTGAATATTGTTCGATTTCTGCTATGAACTCAATAAATTGCATAGAAATGGGGTTACGCGCAGAGTTACGGGTTTGGTTGGTCTGCCAAAAGATATTAGGTCACAGTTTTGCCAAACTTTTTTTTTCTCATGAGCATTTGTTCACCTCGTTCCCTTTCGAATAACGGTGAAATATAGGGTCAAAGAAATTGACACACAGTAGAACCTCTACTTTATTTATTCGTGAAAGGAGACAGGTAATTTGTATTCCACGTCATGAAAAATAGCTTAATCTAAATCGGGGTGATGGTACATCAATCATCATCATCTTCGGGCTGCGGCGCAGGCGATTACAAGATTTCCTTTCTCCTGCACATCTATCTTTGGCAAGTGCGGTCTATCTGCTCAGCTTGTATACATGGCGCCATTATCGTACCCTAGCACACGTTGGGATGTCTGCTAAATAGAGGTGCTGGACGTTCAGTTCTCCTTTTGCCATGATGTGGTTGTAAAGGTTCTAGCAGCAGTCTCTTCTTCTGGCAGACGAAGGATGGTTAAAAGGAAACATCAGCTGGCGATGTCTTACAAGGTGGATAGAGCTCAGTGTAGTCATTGAATATAAGATGGTGGTTGAGACACGGTCTTTCCCTTTTATGTCCAGCAATAATCCTATATCAATTAAGAGGTTGCAACTGCGTTGATTTGCTTTTGATTTCAATGCTTGTGATAGCACCCGATCACGCCTAGAGTAAGATGGTCCACACAGTAGTGTTGAATAAACTCACTTTGCAGAATGGATCATTGGGGCTTTTTTCCTCAGCGTTCTAGTTCCAGAAGGCGCCATGTTAATGCTTGGCGTCTTTTTAGGTGGTCGCTTGAGCAGATGCCATTTGGAGCCAAGATATTTGAAATCGTTCACATGGTTGATGGATTTCACATATCTGAAGTGTTGGATGAGGAGGCAATTTGCAGTCATGCAAGCCGTTGGTGTACATAGACGATTCAAATACTTTTATCAGTATCGACCGACAGAAAAAGATAATTAAGTTGAAGCCATGGCAATTTCATGTCTTTTTTGAAAGATAATGTTAATAATGTTCGAAACTTCAAAAATTGAAGAACAAATTGCCCCTTGCTTTAAAAATTGCACAATACTAGGGAGTGATGGAAAGTCAGCTGAAAAATCCAATATGGCGGCAGGAATTGTGATGTCTATATGTAGTTACAAATCTGGTCGAAAAAAGATAACTTGTTGAGCCATGCAAGTAACAGGTCTTATATGAAAGAGATGTATAACAAATACTTATAGACTTAACAAAATTGAAGTCAAAATGGTCCCTGTTTAACAAAGCGCGTTTACATCTAGGAATATTATTGCATTTCAGGTGAAAAATCCAATATGGCGGCTACGAAAAACAAATGTCCGGGCTAACCCTGGCATGTACTCTGTCTTGGATACGTTATTATGAGGCCAAGAGTTTCTGATGCCGTTGCAGTATTGTCAGCTGGGTCTGTGACATCGGAAGAGGTGATTCAGAGGGCAATTATTCATCAGCAAATCATTCAATACTTTGGCTGGTTATCGTCTGGAGCGGCGAGGGTGTGTTAACAATTTCCAGAGTCACAATCGGATGTGGCCTTTTCAGTAGATAGTCTACTAATATGATGAAAAGGAATGAAGCCAGAGCATCGCCCTGAAGAACTCCGGTGGTGAATTCGAAAGGATCCGAAATGTTTCCGTTTCGCCCATTACGGCCACTTTTAGAGTTTGGTATAGCGCATTCACTACTGCTTCCGGTATTCCATAATGCTGCATCACAGCAAACATAACTTTTCTATTGAATGGAATCAATGTCCTTTTAAGTCTGTAAAGGTGACTGTAAGAGGAAGCTGGTAGTCTTGGAAACCTTCCATGATTCTTCTGAGGATAT
>JAMKCH010066573.1:0-74873 GCA_023653785.1 Ophioderma brevispina
TAATGTTGTTATACTAGAAATGAGGGTGATTCGTAAATGTGAAATGCAAAAGATTGATAATGACTCGTCTGACATGCCCGAAATTTCAGTATGACTCCGTTGTACTAGGAGATGATTTGGACCCAGAACTAACATGACTAAGCCCCATTCTTCACATTTACAGTTAATTTTAACTTTTTTGGAATGATATTTTACTCTCAGAAATGGTCTCTCCTGTAGCTCTAAATGTGCAGAAACCCTCTGGCTTCGAGGGGCTTCGCCCCTCGACCCCCACCGGGGCGTTGCCCCTGGACCCCACCGGGGGCCCTTAAGCGGGCCCCTGGACCCCCGGCCGTTAGGGGCGATACTCCAGTCGCTTCGCTCCCTCCGTTCGCATTTTCAGATTTTTTTTCAAACTCCCATTGGCATCTCTGAGTAGGGAACTTACAAACATGTTTGGCATTCTCTGGCCCTTCAGCTAATATAATTGAAAACCCCTGTCTTATGCTAACCGATGGAATTGCATGAGGTATAGGCGCTCTCGGGGGAGTAACAGTGAATATCTGAATCTACTTGGAAACAGCCATATTTGGTAAAGAACACACCATGGATTATGGAGGCATTCTGGCGAATTTCACTCAAATACGGTTATTGAACATTTTTTTAATGAATCAACTATTGGAAGTGTTGGCTCGCTGAGCCAACATCGGGCCTAACAAAGCGGTATTTACTTAAACTAGCAAAATGTGTCTACGAGCAGAAATTTGTCTACCAGCCGACGGCGAGGTGTTTGTTGGGATTCATTCCACGAATCCAAAATTGGTGAACACTGCACTGTAACCTGTTAACATTTTTGTTTAGTCCTGCAGATGATTTAAAAAAATGGTTAGCGTCTGGATTTTTTTAAAGTGTGGAAGAGGTATTTTTAATTTTTTTTCTCTAAAAATAAGTGGAAATATCCATATACAGCATTGTGGCAGCAGCTTTACCTGAATAGGAAGCCTTTTCTATTTTAGTTCATCCGATGTAATCAGGAAGACCTTATGGCAGCATGTTTCGCACGCGCATGCGTGTGTGTGTCCATCCGTCCGTGTGTATTTGTGTCAAACTTTTGGTATACACTTTTGGTTATAAAAAATGTTGTCTAGCCAGTGATGGCTCCAGTTCATACTTGGTATGCTAAATACCAAGATCTTGGTTTGTATGCTTGTATGCCTGTAGAGTCTGTAGGAAGCATCTCTTTAAAGGCATGACTGAAATGTTTTAAAAAAAAGACATTGAAGCACCCTCAAAAAGGGCCTTATAGTTATTCAGAGTTCAGTTTGTGTTTTTTTTTTCAAAAAAAGTTATGACCATATTTAATTCAGCATGAAAATGCATTCAATTAGTCTAAAGAAGCTTAGTTGTGCAAACATTAGAATTTTACAAAATAGATTTTTTCCATTAGCAAAAACCCACCTGCAACATAAAATTATAGCAGAATTAGTAATCAATTGACAATATAAAATACTTGATCCAACATTCACAAATGCATGTGATCCTTGCAGAGTTAGTTAGTTATACCAAAATTTAAATCCGGTTTTGTCCCCGTTACCGAGGGTGGCCAGATACCCCGCACCTCACAATACTGCTGTGTGAGGATTTATTGGAGCAAAAGATAATTTGACCCGATGCCCTTTCCGACTTCAATCCACAGTTTTCGCATGGGCCTACGCCTTTGTGCAACCACGCCTACCACGCAAGGCAGCATGTGCGGATGCCCGCCATAGCTCTCCAGAGCTTACCCCTTGTAGGTAGATCTTCTCTTCTTTTTCATTCTACCAGGTTACACCGCCTAACCACCCTCCCATCAGAATCCGATGGGGTGACGGTGTAGCCGCCGACAACCGGCACTGGAACAGGTAGTACTGTTTACCAGAATACCAGTATGGCAGGCCCTCAAAGGAAACCTGACCTGACTGACCTGCATAAAATTAATATCTGGAAGTGATTTGGATGAAATGAAACTAGCTAATTAAAACACAATGAAAAATAGCTTAATCAAAATCTCGACTCATCTCAACCCTCCTATGTTTCCGGTCTAACAGGGTGGGGCTTGAAAAAAGACATCCATCCATGAGGCTTTGTCAGAGACTCTATACATCCATAATAAAACAGATTACAACATAACACAGCAAAGGTTACAATATTGTAAAAAAATAATCTTGTTTATGGTTCTATAAATCTATACAAATCTTGTTTTGTGCTGCATGCACACCAGTATGAGAACAACAACTTTTTTAACACGATTTATGCCATGTGTTAGGTCGAATAGAACTTCAGGGCACAGCAATTGCCTACTCCTACCACTCCTGACTTACATCCCTAAGCAGTTAGAGATGAAGACATGCCCTTGTCAATCAAAGCAGTTCTGTTTGGTATAGTTAGGCCATTGACAAAACCCACACAATTATCATGTTGACTTTGATTTACAAATTCACAACTCCCGTATCTCCTTGTACATGAGCGTACCGTTGTTGATTCGTTATCAACCCACAGTGACTTCAAATTAGCGCTTCACGCCCGGCGCGTGTTCACCGAAGTGCGTTTACCTCGGTACTCCACGAATCGCCCTGTTTGTCACATTAGAACTTTCGGAATAACCGCGCAAGGACAAACCAGTTGCAAACTGCAAAAGTAACAACACACCACTCTGCAAACAAACCCTCGCACATCGTTTTTGCCTAGATGTTGCTAAAATTAAAATAATTTTTTCATAGAAACTGGGACATTTTAGTGTTAGGCTATAAGTGAGAATAATTATGTTCTCTATATACGATAATTAATAAGTTTTCAAAAGGATATTCGTTGTTGAAAGTGATTTCAAACTGTTACAGAGTGATTCATCAAAATCAACAACTTTGCATCCCATGCGTCCGCGTATTTGTATATATAAATCCCTCTCGGCGGCTAAACCACCCTCGCGGGAAAAAAATACGCGTACGCATGGATGTCATCGTTGTTGATTTTGTGGATAACCACTCTGGAACATGTTTGAATCCCTAAATCCAAACTTGTTTTCGAACTGACTATCTTGTATGTGATAGATGTCCATTAAAGGTGCGTTTCTGATCTTCTTGGGACCCCCGCCCCCTGTACCCGGAAGTAGTGTCGATTTTTATATAGCATGAAAGGCTGTGAATTTTTCTTCGTCATTGTCGTCTAGAAATTTGAGCCCTCAATCCATTTCATTTCCCAAGATATAAACAAAAGACCTGCATTTAAGTGGTTAACCATCAATATTCGTCACAATATGAATAAGGCTTTGCAACATACATTTATTGCGTCTAACCACATCAAACGGCAAGTGTTTCTCACGGTAACTTGATGGGTGTATGTGCACGTGTCAGACTCTCATATCAAGTGAGAAAACCCAATACACCTACCTGGGAACCCGCACCTTAATAATTTATCTTCCAGGAAAATGCAAATTTTTTTGATTGACAGGCTACAACTTCAAATCCTCTGATTATTGCTTGTAAATTAATGATTCAGAAAGTTGAATTATTGCACCCTGTTTGAGTTTAGAAGAGTATCTACCATATTTATATATGATATGTATCCCTTTCTCATGATGGTTAACAGACTTGGGTATTTGTTGACAATACAAAGGGGAGGTACATCAATGCAGAAATGTACCATATTAATCCCACTTTTATCACAAATCAATATATTAGTTTATGACCCCCTTAGAGACACTATAAGTGATTCACCCAAAAGAGTCAAAATATTTGAAATTTGCAGGAATAGCTTTAAAGTGAAGGATAAATCTGTAGAACTCTGATAAGTATTTTTTTTCCAACTAAAAAATTGAAAGAAGAAAACAGCAATATTAAAAAATATGAACTTTCATTCAATGTGTTGTACAAAGTGTCCGTACGGACAGTTATGACTAAAATAATTGATTTTGGCTTTATTTGCCTGCGTTTGATCTTATCACTTGCAGGGTATGTTGGGATACTATACTTCTTCCAGACATGCATAAATCTGATTTTTGATGATTTTTTTCATTTTTTTGATTTATCAAATCACAACAGAATTGATTAGTAAGAAATGTCCTGTAGACCTCTATGGCTGGTATTTAAAAACAGAGTCTAACTTTAGACCTGG
The DNA here is from genome assembly GCA_023653785.1 of Ophioderma brevispina. Lineage (NCBI taxonomy): Eukaryota > Metazoa > Echinodermata > Ophiuroidea > Amphilepidida > Ophiodermatidae > Ophioderma > Ophioderma brevispina. The sequence continues at coordinate 4,129 of JAMKCH010066573.1, forward strand.
ATCTAAACTAGGGTTGCTCCTTCATGGAGGAACCTTTTTCCTATGAAAGTGTGCCGTAACAGGTGAGAAATTTCCTCATGGATGGAGCATTCCGGCCGGCCCATCCGTGAGGAATTTTCTTACCTGTTACGTTAAACTTTCATTGTAGGTTTAGAAAAATGTCCATTCTTGATGGACAAGAATTTTAACTCTGACCATACCTCATGACATTTAACATGTCTTCAGATCACTGCCAACCTTGGCTCAAAAAAGTGGGGAATTTGGGAAGCTCCTTCCCAGGAAAGTTGGCAATTTGGAGGGAAACTTGGCCATTTGGCAGGAAATTTATACATAAGATAGTGGTAAATCTGTGAGAAATGTGACTATCTTCCCGGTAAATTTAACATTTGTTCAACCCCCTGCAAGTGCCAACATAGAGAGAGCTAACACTATAAATAACAAAAAAAAAAAAAAAAAAATAAAGTTAAGCTCTTTACGTGAAAATTATTTTGACTTGTTAAAAGATTTGACTGACACAAACCAAAACGTACTTGTTTCACTTATTTCCGGACATGTATGTATTTTCTATGGTTATTGTATACGTGCTTTGCCTGGGGCGGGCGGATTAGAGTCGGCTTTCCAGGCTTCGTAGTTGGCGTGCCTACACAAACCTTTAATTGCATTATCAGTTACAAGTAGCCTCACTTTGGATTTTCTGATGTAGGTAAAATACAGAATGCTGTTACATTGAAATGTAGAGGAACTAACAATCAACGTTTAAGGTATAGCTATGAGTTGAGGATACAACTTTCAAAATGATGTCCCAAAATCTTCTCTTAGCAATGTTGGTAGTGGTGCGTTCACTGACCTCCGACGGATGTGGAATATTAAATGCAATACTAAAAGTGGAAATATTTGCACTCATTAATTTTTTGCGCTTTTTTTGGCGCACCTTCTGAGGACGTGTGAAATTAAGAACACACGCGAAAATGTTTATTTTGTGTGTATGACTATGTAGGCATATCCTGAAAAGCGAATTTAAAAATTATGTAATGACAGTTTTGCTCTGTTTGCTCTTTCAGAATTTACCCTGCCAAAATCCAGAGAAGAACAAAAACACAAGGAGGAATATGAACAGATGGTAAAAGGAGCTAAGAGAAAGGTTATTATTTTCTATTCAGAATTTTTGCTGATCAATGTAGAGCACATTAGCATAAACCCGTGCCAGTTGACAATCAAATTCGGAACATGTGCGTGAGCTAAGGCTTGAACCAGGAACCAGCTATCCTAACATTCACTATCACTAATTGGGGGTCCTATGTAAGAAGCTGCAGAGTTCCTGTTTATATAGCTGAATGATATTTCTGAGGCAATAATCTTTTTCATTTTTTGTGAGGATACAATATTGTATAGAAAGATGGATCTAGCCGACCTTTATTTTCTTCGTATTCTTTTGCTGAAATTTGTAGCAAAACTAAAGAAAACTGAAAAATTTGATAATTGACTTATCTTTAATTCCAGCTGTGCAATTTTAAGGTGCGTGTTCCGATCGTCTTTGTTACCCCCCTGAGTTACCACTTACCCTGAAGTAAGTATCCGATATTTGATATCAATGGAAAGGCCGTATTTTTTTCTCATTGTCGTCCTGAATTTGAGTCCCCCAAATCCATTTTATTCCCTAGATATAAACAATAAACCACCCTTAATAAGGGCACATGTGGTGCAGGGGGATCAGCGCTCGCATCACAAGCATAAGGTTGTGGGTCGGCCCCGCTGTCGCCAATGTGTTGTGCACTTGGGCAAGCACTTTACCTTGCTTGCCTCTCGTCACATCGGAGTATAAATGGGTACCGGCATTATGCTGGGAATGCAAAACAGATCCGGTGCGGGAGGAGTGGCGAACCCCCCACAGCAACATTATATGATGAGTTCTGCCCAAAGCAATGACAGAGGAGATGGGCACTCCGCCTGCGGTCGCACCATTGCATTTGCATTTTAGTGGTTAACCATCAATCTCAGCACAGTTATTGAATTAGTAATGTAACATGCTTATTTGTCTACAATCAAAACGGCAAGTTGGGTCCCACGGTATTGATGGGGTGTTGTGCAAGTGGCAGGCTCTCATATCAGAGAGAACACAATGACACGAATAAATCGGAACAAGCACCTTTAATGGCCCCAAAGTATGAAGTGTCTGGCATCCAAGTGACTTAAAAGATTTTTGTTTCGATTAGGAGCTTTGTTAAAAAAAAAAATGATTTGGTTGGATTAAGGTCTTCCACCCAAATAATCAGGAAATGTTTGTGGGGGAGATAAAAAAAAAAGTGGATATGGATAATTTCTGACTCATAAAATTGTCTGGATTCTTAAAATCTTCTTTGAAGGGCCAATGCAAATTTTCAATGCAATAGCCTATATGACATGTCAATTCATTTTGTCAAAGCATTTGATTATACATAACGGGCTTAGGAGGAATAATTGATATTGGTTTAAACCTAACCCCACAAAATCTCAAAAAAATAATAATATATAATATACAAACTTTTCTTATACAAGCCTGTCTCAAAAAAAATGGTACAATCAGAAAAAAAAATGGTTAAATATGAAATTCAAAATTAGTAATTCTTACTGGCATACTATTAAAGAACAAAGACCATGATTTCAAATGGTTGTTTGTTTCATCTTATTTGCTTTGTCAATCCAGGAGATATAATCAATTTAGTGCGTTTACCAAAATTGATTTTGTGCCACTTATGCATGGGCAGCGTTGCTTCGCCCCGTTATGCCAGTGCTGCCGTGAAGCTCCAAACAAAAGATTGCAACTTGACAAGAGAACAAAACACAGATTAAAGTAAACAAAAGAAGTCTAGTTTATTGACACATAAGTTTTAAAGTAACATAATCAGTTCGATAAAATATCTTCTTTCCTAAAAATAAAACATACAAATCTTTATTTGCACGTCCAATGAAAATGAACTTTAATTTATACAAAAATTGGAGTCTGTTAAAATATGCCAGAAGGAATGTAATTGCAACAAAATAAACACTCCAAATCCAAAGAAAATGTTAATAACTAATGGCACTATCTTGTGTATTACGAATTGTGAAGTCAATAAAAAATGAATTTGAAGAAGTATCAATGGTGTGGTAGGAATTTGCGTTCATGAACTTCAGACCATAAAAAAACACTCTCCTCCAGTTGCTGTACGCCAGCTGTACGCTCATGGTTCTCTCTAACAAACACAGTATGTCGAATGTTATTCACTTTATCTCATACCATGAACTTAGTGATCAAACTTCCACCATTACGTAACTTTTAGAGTTTCTTTATGAAGTTAATCCCTTTTAAAGATTTCATATCTCAGTGTTCAAGTGTGAATAACTGATGTTTAACAAATTCGTTCACCGTTTTCACTCAACCAGAAAGTGGCACAAACTCGATTTTTGTGTTCCGCAGTAAACTGGAGTTATCTCGCGATTGAAACAAGCAAATGAGATGAAACAAAAAATCCTGGAAAGCCTGGTCTTTTCTCTTTAATGTGATTACAACACGACTTACTTATATTGAGAAATAATATTGAAAAAAAATCGGTTTTTGATGGTACCATTTTTTTTGAGACAGGCTGTATAGCGCATTACACACGAAGTCTCAATGCGCTGATTGCCAATTATTATTACACTGCCGTCAGGAAATCGTCACAATCATTTCGCTTCACCTAGGTGGCAGCTGGCTAAGCGCACAACCCTATCAGCACTTGGATTGTCAAACCACACATGCACGCACATAAACAACAAGACACAAGCAAAAATAAAATCACACAAATAGAAAAAAGAAGAAAAGAAAGGAATTGACGCACACACGCAAGCATTTGTTTACAAAATCAAAACATTGATACTATGAACCAAAGTGATCTGGCCTTAAATTTCAAGAGCGGCATCCCTAAATTGATATAACCCTAATGTTACCAAAGGCTACAAAAAAGCTAGAGTACTGAGAAGAGAAATGTTTCCTCCCTTTATTCCTTGCCTTTCTCCAGGCACGTAGAATTAAACCAGGAAGGACGTTAGGGTTATAGAAATCTGTTCTCCTGTTTCAATCAAGTTGCAGGTGATGACTGAAAATGTTAGATCAGATTGTTTGCCTGCTTGAATGTGTGTGTGTGTGTGTGCATATGCACACATGCATGTGTGCGGTACTTGTCACTTACATCTTACACATGTGGTTGCTTTACAGAGATGAAGATGTACAAGTTGAAGATGAAGCAAATGGCAGATCAGATCAAGCTGGAAAACAGTGTGCAGACCGCCCTCAGTGTCTGGCAGTCAGAGTTACTACCGAACTGGGAAACAAAGTAAGGCTAAACTTAAAAGATAAAAGATTTAAGCTTGCTGGGCTATAACTGAGAGAGAGATAGGCCTTGTAAAATTACTTACATATGTTATGATTATAGGTGTAACTTATTTTGACACCCAGATGATTGTTTAAAGCAATACCATTGTTGCATTGTTACTACACTGAACTCTTCCAGATAAGACTATACATTATGTCCCATCTTTACACCATGCGCTCTCCAGAAGGAATTTTGTAAGTAGTAGTTGTAAATCCAAAGTTTTAAATCCGGTTTTGTCCCTGTGAACGGGGGTGGCCGGATTTGCCTCATACTCACAGCTATCGCCCTTGCACCCTCTGATCGATCGCTGCATTCAGTGCAACCTCCATCCTCCTACTCTCCTCCTCCATTTGCTTCCATGTCTTATTTGGATTTGTGCTGTCAATTTAACCCTCAGGCATTACCTACTTTAGCATCTAAGCACTATTTTGATTAAGTTACTTGGAAGAAATATCATGTAATGAGCAAATCGGAGATATTTTAAGAATGGTGGTGTGGTTTACTCAGAGATATAGAAGCATTATTTTTATTGGTTACTCAAAATAATAAAAATAATGCTTGTGTCCTGTATTGAGCCAATCAGACAATCAGACAGACTGTATTATAGGTGGTAGTGCCCAGGGAGTTAAAAGGCAAACTTGATAACTTGATGGGAATAATTTCCTCTCTGTTTTAACACCTAACTCCAGGTGGAGTATATTACTTTGTGTAGGACCTCTTTCATTGAATGATACATTCCTACAATCTTCCCTATTTTAATAATTAAAATAATTCTCTAATTAAATTCAAATGCACCACTCCATCTCTCCTTTTTTATCGGCCCCCCCCCCCCCCCCCCTCGGCAGCTTTAGTCAGAAAGGGGATTTTGTAATTGAAGATTTTGTTGTCACTGGCATCATTGTCCTTTTCCACAAACAAGTTGCTGTCCTGTCCTAATCACTGAGGTGGTCCATTTTCAATGACTCTGCCATCTAATGACCTTAGTAGTAATACTACATGGTGTGAGATACAGTTCTGAAAGTCATATTTTAAAACTATATTTTCATGTTTTCTGTTCTTAATCCCCTTGAATGCTCTTTAAAATCTTTTCCTCTGCACTGTTTTCCAAATAAGTTTTTCTTGCTAATTTGACCATCTTCATACTTGGTCAAAGGAACCACTCTCCCAAGACTTGCATGGGGTATACCCAGATTGACCTCTAATGACCCCTATGTGACCTTTGACCCTATTAGGTATATGTCCCTGCTGGGGGATCTTTTTTTCAGTTTTGATTGTCTCATCACTCTGCTGCCTCAAGCTTGAAGGGATGAAGGCTACTGAAAGTAATCCACAAAATGCACTTCAAATTTTCAAAATCAATCTTAAGATATAGGTGTACACACCTCTTCCCTTCATGCTTGTTCAGGCTTGAACACATTAACTAGGCAATTCATAGTTAAACATGATTGACATATCTATTTCAAATTATGGTATAGACTATCCTGTAGCAGTTATGTTTTGTCTGTGCCAGGGGTTGGTGTATGCATCAGGTGAAATTAAGTGTGCCAAATATGTCTGGTGATGAACTCAATTTGACAGCATCATTTCCTTGTTTAAGGAAAATTGATTGTCATGCAGCAATCACTTCCATTATTGCTCTGTCCTCTGAGAGGTAATATAAGCAGTGAATCTCTTGAGTGGTAAACTCCTGTGTTTCTTATATTACATGAATTCCTCATTCAAGAACATGATGATACAGGTGATGATGAATCCACTCTATCACTATAAGGCCAATGAAAGTCAATGTTATGTTTCCCGTAACATTTTTTGTAAATCATAATGAGGAAACTATTTTATTTTTCATTATTCGTAATTTTGAAGAAACAGCCATTTCACCAACCTTCGGCAAGCTCTAAGCTACAATATTGTGTCAAACTGCCACCGTACATTTTTAAAAATGATTTTGCAACTGTTCTTTAATTTAAAATCCTCAAAAAATCATATTCACAAGATGTGATCACAAGAAGAACACTTGATATTTTTCTTTAAAATACAAAATAATGAACTTTTTAGGGATTTCAGCATCTCAAATGCGGGCAGAAAATCGTAATGCGGACAGGTTACGGGAAACATAAACATCGACTTTCATACGCCTAATATTTAAGAAGTTTGATTTGAAGATATTGTTTGTTTTGGTATGGTTGTTTTTCTCTTAAAAATGTCAGTTGTCAGATTTAAAGGTGCAGCGAGAGATTTCACATAACAACAGACACTGTCTTTTAAGGGGAGCAAGAGTGATCACTCCATAAAGCTCCCCTTAAGTGCATTTGATCACATTAAGTGCATTGTAGGAGAGTGATTTCTAACTCCTCTTGTAAGATAATTTTTGATGTACATTGCAGTAGTAAATGTTTTTAATTTCTACCCTGAAATAATCTCTTTAATTTGACATAAAGAGCTTTTAGGAGAGCACTACCTCATTTATAAAGACATTGTCTGTAACAAGTTTCCCTACCAAAGTAATAATTCTGATTTTTGCACTAGTAAAGCTTTCTATCCAAAATATCCCCATGTGAAAGGATTAAGCTGAAATGATTTCTTTGGTACAGAAATTACTAATTTATTCTTAAACAGCTGTGAAAATGTAAGCAATTTCATTGGCTGACGCGCTGCGTATTGATGTTATTTTTAGGTTGAAGCACTTGTAAGCCTCGCTTCATACTGCGTTTTGCTACATTCGCGCGTGCCTGCCAACGTTGCATCTCATATGATCGTTGGGTTCAACGGGTTGTTCGATCATTGTCACTGGGTGGTGGCAGTCCTTTCTTGTTTTATTTAAGCCGTAAGTATCACGATATTGGGTTAAAGATGACCTTAAATGATAAAGCTGTTTAAGAATGAGAATAAAGGTATGATTTTGGGAACCAGTACTCTCTTTATGACGAATTGAAACCAGCGACACCATTATTTTTGCGAGGAACAACTCGGCCTCCGGCCTCATTCTTCCACTTAAAATAATGGCATCGCCTTGGTTTCAATTTGTCGAAATTAGAGTACCAGTTCCCAAAATCATACCTTTATTCTCTAACTATAGGAGCAAATACTAAATTCAGCCTATGTTTTATACTGAAATTTCAATACTTTCAAGGCATTTCTGTAGCCAAATACAATGTAAGACATCTATTGGGGGTCTTATCTATGAAATCACTACATATGACACAGTATATGGATGCACCAAAATCTCTTGTTGCACCTTTGAGTTTATATTTGAAATTGAAGACATTTTACTACAATCTGTAATGTTACTTGACACTTCACTATAGACACTTCCATCTTAACTGCTTGAGCACTGCCTTTCATAAAAGCATCTCTGATTGGCTAATTACATCATATTTCCTTCTCAGTAACCAATTGAAATGCAGCTTCCAAATATTTAAGCCCCAGCCCTCTTTCAGCCCAACCACCATTCTTACCATGTTACTGATAGGCTGAAAAAATGAAAGAAGTTCAAATTTGACCAATATGCAGGTAATTCTCATTACTCATGGTGTTACTAGAATATTTATGAACTATGTTTGTGGTTTTATTTTTCAGCAAAACAAGTAAAAGAGCGAGAGAGATCTGGTGGCAAGGTATCCCACCCAGTGTACGAGGAAAAATCTGGATGTTAGCCATTGGAAATGAGCTCAACATAACACATGGTAAGAACTCTTAAGGTCCGTTAAACAAGTAAGAGAGCCAGAGAGATCTGGTGGCAGGGTATCCCACCCAGTGTAAGAGGAAAAATCTGGATGTTAGCTATCGGAAACGAGCTCAACATAACACATGGTAAGGACTTTAATTACAGGTCTACTGTGAAGATCCTCTGTCTCGTCCACATCACCATCTTCAGTTTCGACAAAGAGCAGTAGAGCAGAGGTTCTTTACTGGCAGCCTGTGGCCCAAAGCCAGTGGTATTCCACAATGTACAAGTTTTGGAAATTTCACTTCAGTAAGGTCATGTGATCCCTCAAAAATCCTATTCTAAACACATAAAAACTCTGACTTTTACTCATTTTAGCCCACAAAGTGCTAGTACTTAAAGAATTTTTATCATGATCATAAAATATTTTGTGGTCCTTAAACTTTGTGAACCCTTTATAGGTATATTGCATTGCATTTGGGGATTGGTTCAAAACACCCTCTGACTTGCGCCAATGTCGGCAAGGATGACATTGAGATAAAAGTTAAAACAAGATGGAAACAAATGCTTTCTAGGGGATGGCTTCAAAATCAACCGTCACAGGTTTCATTGTTTAGAAAATAGAAAACACTTCCAAACAGAAAGATCTGAGCTGGTGGCAAACTTCTGGATGACTTAATATTAATATAGTTTATCAATTTGTGAAGTAAATACATGTGCAAAAAAAAAATAGTATGAAATCACTGATAGTGGCTTTAATTGAATAATCTCATTTGAAAAAAAGGTGAAATGGTCATTGGTACAAACTGTTAATTTAAGAGGAATTTATTTTCTCTGGAATACATGCAATTCCAAAGTGTATTGTTCAGGTCATGTCTGCCATATACAGCATTTTGAGAATTATTGAAGATGTCTTTGTTTTATTACTCTTACAGAATTGTTTGAGATCTTCCTAGCGAGAGCCAAAGATAGAATAAAAGTCTTCAGTGAACCAGACACAGAGGACTCCGAGGAAGGTAATCTATCACAGCTCTTTGTAGTCCCATTTATTATGTTAAAACCAGAATTAAAAAATGTTGACCCAAATGTTAACTCTAAACGTAATTGCTCGTTGTTTCCACATATGTGCACCCATTTTCATGGCACTTGCATATAATGGTCCTTGGGTAGTGCCCCACAAGTTACCCTCCACAAGAGGGGGTCAAATGTCATCTAGACTAGAGGTCATGGCCCAAAAATGGTTCAGGTTAGATTTATCAAATTGCTTGTTGCTTCCACAGGTGTTGCCCAATTTTCATGACGCTTGGATACCATAGTCCTTGGGTAGTCTCACATGTATTGGTGACCTCATGTGACCTTGGTGACCTTGGTGACCTCATGTGACCTTTGTCCCCACCCCATTGACAAACTTTGATGGCAGATAACACATGCGTTCGGTGAATACTGTATTTTATATTCTTTCATTTGGAAATTTTAGTGATGTTTTATTTTGTAATCATGAGTCTACACCTGTTTTGTGCGTGGCATTATTTCCTAATGTTAGACTCAGAGGCCGGTATTCACAAAAGCGGGTTAACTTTAACCCAGTGTTAATTTTAACCCAGGGTTAAATATCCCATAGAGAATAACATGAATTTAACCCATGATCGTGGGTTAAACCCTGTTTAACCCTGGGTTAAATGGTTAACCACTTTTGTGAACTACTGGCCAGAGAGGCTAAATAATAACATTGTTATGATTGTGTTTCAGTACATGCTGCTAGCAGGGAGGCCAGTGTTGAAGTGATTAAGCTGGATGTTGCACGCACCTTTCCTCAGCTCTGCATATTCCAGAAGGTAAGTGTAATGGAAAGAGACAAAGTGGTGGGGGGTAGACATTGTGGGCATTGACTGGTAAAATCTTGTCTAGGTTATAACAAGGATAGAGAGGCTTAAAGGTGCAACGAGAGATTTCAAATAACAGGTGTCCCTAAAAATGTGAAAATTCTGATTTTTGCACTGGTCTTTCTATCAAAAATATCCCCATCTGAAAGGATTAACTGAAAACTGTTCCTTTGGTACAAAAATGTGAAATTTCTAATTTCCTATAGGAGCAAATACAAAATTCAGCCTATGTTTTCTATTGAAATATAAGCATATACAAATCACCTTTTGTTTTCATTATAAGTTATTTCTGCAGCCAGATAAAAGGTAGGGAATCTATTGAGTGTTTATTCTATATGAAATCACTACATATTACAGGAAATATCGATGACTTGAAATCTCTTGTTGCACCTTTATCTCAATGACTCTTTGAAAGGATTTTTGGTCTTTTCCTTATGTAAGCATCACCGAATATATAACACTAATCTGAATCTTAACTCTAAATGTAACCCAAATCCAATTTAAAACCTAACCCAACATAAACTGTAAATCAAAATCTTGGAATTTTGTGATGATGCTTACATTTAAAAAAAAAATATATTACCTTTACACTATGGAAAGGTTACTGAGTTTCTTCAGACAATGTTCACATTCCTAGCTACAGCTTTTGGTTGCACACCCACACCAAAACTTTGAGTTGCCCCAATTTAATTTAAAAATAATGTCTTTTTGTACAACTTTAATAAAATCAATGAAAAAAAAAAAGCAGAATGGAACTTACCTGACAGAGGTATACAAACATGCAATCAGGGCTCCTTGTTTTCCTGGCTCTAATATTATGGAAAATTATGGTATTCATATTAAAAATCAAAGCACCATTTTAGGTTGTCTTATTTCATATTTTAATTGCATTGGGCAAATGGACAACCACTCAATTCAAATGCTGTCTTCAGTTTTAAACCGATGGGAAGTACTCAAATCAACCAGTATAAGGCCAAGTAAAAGTAAAGGCATGTTTCACATCTGAGTTTAAAAAAAAAAAAAAAAAGCACCATTTTATTTTTATTGAAAAATAACTGTAAATGCCCACATTCGGCTATATGTTTTGCTCATGAATAATTCTTAATAAAGGAGGCAGCCCAGGAGGAGGCATTCTTAAAATTTTATTCTTGAAGGTAGACTGCCTCTAATGATCACAAAACCTTCCCTAAAACAATTCTTGTATATTTGCAAGGCTGTAGCAAAAGCATCTCAAGTTTCTAGACATTATATAAACATTATTTATTACTCAGCCCAACACACTGATATTTTGTGCGTACTATGGAAATGCATAAGTTGACAGTCCAAATTAACCCATGTTATGTTATGCATAGCAGCGGGGAATAATGATATTATTGGTCTGTCAACCAAACCTTTGAAAGTGACAAATATCTCAAGACAAGATATGATAGTGTATGTAAGGAGAGTAATTGGCATGTCTGGAATTAGAATTAAATGTTAAACCTTAAATGCCTGTTGAATGTTGAAGTTCTTTACAAAGATTTCCGCTATGGTGGAGGAGATTCAGAAATGATGGTTTGTAGTGATTTATCCACATGTGTACTTGTACGTGGAAATAAATATTCATCATTGAATTTTGGAGTTAAGTCACCTTTGATAAAATTGTGTTTTCAGGACAACTATTCATTACTGTATAAATGATGTGCAAGTGCCAGGCTCTCATATCAAGTACACATAAATCGGAACAAGCACCTTTAAGAGTTGTTCTACAACTAATCAAGTGTAAATTCAGAGGAATTTGTGATCTCAGAAAGTCTTATCTCTTTATTCACTACTTGGATGGTTAACCATTAAGGCAATATCAGTGATTTGCTACATAGGAGAATTAAAAAATCATCAAAAATCAGATTTTTGCTTGTCTGTAATAAAGATAGGTATCCTAAAATGCCTTACAACTGGTAAGACCAAAAGTAACATAATAGGACAAAATCGGATATTTTAGTCATTACTCTCAGTATACGGACACTTACTACAACAATTAATTGTATCTTTGAACACTAATGTTCTTTCTTTTTTGTCACTTTTCAGTTGGAAAAATAACTTACGAGAATTCTACAGACTTATCCTTCACTTTTAAGCTATTTCTTTAATTTCGAATATTTTTACTCTTTTGGCTAGATCACTGAGAGTGTCTTTAAAGTGGTAGTTTTTTTGTATCTATCTTTGGAAAGAAATGGATTTCAAGGCTGAAATTTCAGGGGGACAATGAGAAATCATCTAATATAAAATACTGATACCACCTCAGAACAAAACCTGCTTGTTCTGAGGTGAAATATAAAAATGAAAGAGCTCATGCACTTTTCCAATAGCTGATTACTATACTCTCTGCCAGAATTGTTCAGAGTTATTTACCCTGCGCTGAGCGTGACGTGCGTCAACACGGAAGTGAATGCCGATTGCTTGTTTACGTAGGTTGGCCTCCCCCATTGGTTAATCGCGTATTAGGCTACCCAAGTCGCGCCCCTTTTTATGTGATATTGCGGCGCGAGTTGGCCGACCTCTGACAATTCTGGGCGACTGTAGTGAGCAATAAACTCATGTTCCTGATCAGGTCACTATTTGTTAGTTCTTGCTCTTGGTTTTCAGATATTGTGGTTTCCTCCAATACACACATATTCATCCCTCCATTTTAATGTGACAACTTGTTTCTCCACAGGCGGCCCTACTATGACCTCTACACAGTGTACTCGTTGCCATGCCTGCTACAGACCATATGTGGGTTATGTACAAGGCATGTCATTCAATAGCAGGCTATATTTTTTACGCTATGCTGGACCCAGCCGATGCTTTTATATGTTTTGCTAACCTACCAACAAGTCGTGCCAGTTAGCGTTCTTTCGATTAGAACAAAATGTGGTAATTGTTGAGTTCTGACTGATTTAAGGAGGGCCAGAGGTCGCGAGAAACGTCAAGTGAGTTTTTTACATGTTGCTTGAAACTTTCTGTAGCCCTCACACCCTCCCCTCCTACCCCTTCCTGCTTCCTTTCCCTCACTCCTTACGTCCCTACCCCATAACCCCACCCCACCTTTACCGCCTTCCTCGCCCCCACACCTTCCCCTGCTCCAGCTCTCACACTCTCCCCATTCCCACCCCTCTTATTCCCCTCTTCCCCTCATATCCTCCCTTCCCCTTCCTACTGGTCCATGTTGGGTTGTCTTGAATGCAAACAGAAAATTTTGTTTCAGATTGGTGGAAGTAAAACCGATTGCTTTTACACCAGCTCCTAAAAGTGATCAGATAACCCTCACCGACCTTACACTATTTGCAATCACAATTCCTTTCTGAAATAGGCGGTTTTTACCTACGCCGCACATTAGCGTTGCTGCATGCAGGCCGTGCAGGGGGGGGGGGGGGGGGGGGGGGGGGGGGGGGATGGTCGCCTCCCCCAATCCCACAAAATGGGACAAAAGGTACACTTTTTGAGATTTTTTTTGCATAAAAGGTTCAATAAAGAAAATTTGACAAGAAGGGGGGGCGGGGGGGATGGTCCGCATCCCAATCCCACAAACTGGGGAAAAAGGTACCCTTTTTTGCAGATTTTTTGGCATAAAGGTTCAATAAGAAAATTTGACAAGAAAGTCCACAGTTTGGTTTGAGGTGTTCAAGAAGTCCAAAAAAGACCATTTTTAGGGCTTAGGTCCACTTTTTACCAAAAATGTCCACTTTTTCAATGTTCCGCACCTCCCCAAAATAAATCATGCATACGGCCCCTGCCTGCATGAAACATGCGTCTATGTATATTTCCCCTGCAGGTTGTCATGGTGTCTGTCTGCGGGAAAGTGGGCGTATTTTGACGCAGAGAAAATCAATTATGACAGAGTATAAATTTTCGTATTGACACAAGTTGAAGATTAGAATTTACTGACTTGTCCTATCACAACACTGATGTACAAACTTCCTGATTTCCCCAAATAACAACCACACGTGACAACCAGGGGCTGTTTTGAGTCAATCCCACAATGCACCAGTTTTGGGGAATTACACCTCTATAGGGTCATGTGATCCCATAAAAATCCTATTCTTAACATAACAATCTTGACTTTAATGCTCAATTTAGCCCACAAAGCATTAGCACTTAGGGAATTTTTAGCATGATTATGAAATGTCTTGTGGTCCTTAAACTTTTGGAACACTTTTTATCCCTAAGTACTGACATGTGTTTAGTACAGTACAGCATAGGCATGTTGCTATGCATCATGGGATTGATTCAAAACACCCTCTGCATGACAACGGTCAAAGTGAGCAAAGTACTGGATTGACAGGTGAGCAGAATTTGGCTCCCGCTCTGCTATGTCTCTGCTTATTTATATACACCCATATGTACTACAGGCATAAATATATCATTATGAGCTAATAAAATATCAAATCCCATGGCACAGTTCAATAGCTTTCATTTACCAGTGTATTGAAGAAATGCACTAACTGTATTTTAGTATGATTTATGATACCCAGAATATGCTTGGTCAGCTGTTGTTAACATGTACCCATCCAAGGCCACTGAACTGAGCCCTTGGTGGATTAGCATGCTTTACCTCATAGTGATGCTCTCACTCTCTTCTGAAGTAATTTACAAAAAATCGTCACAACTCCTTGCTCAGAACTGTATAAATCAAATAATGAGACTTCAAACTTAAGATTTATGTCAAAAGTAGGAACCAATTATGGCTAATTTCTCACAATACATGGTGAAGTTTCAGTTGAAATCACAAAACTCAAATGCATAATGCCATAGATGAGCAGTTCCTTCTCCACAAGGGGACATGGCTTAGCATAGTTATTTTCTGGAGAAAATATAGAATCACTGATGTAAAAACACTGAATACATTAAAAACAGAGTTTGCTCACAAGTGGTGTGCTCTCTAATCATGTAGTTTATCCTAAAGTTCTCTTCACCTTTCTTTCCACAGATGCAGTCCTACTTTGCCACCTATGAGGATTATTTCCAAGACAACTTGCCAAATCTATATGCACATTTCAAAGAACAGGAACTGACCCCTGACCTCTATATCATTGAGTGGTAAGCATATTCATTTCCAGAAAGTATTTCGTCTGGTTTGTTGTGGGCCACCAGCATAGCTGGCAGGACCACTTATAGCAATCTATTGTACGTGTGTATGTATGTGTGTATGTGTCACTAGAATGTAAATGTTTTTATGGATCGGCCCACAGCTTATATTCTTTGAATATAGTGAGCGCAAAAGCCAAAACTGCAAAATTCTAGTTTTGCATATCTTTTTTGCTATATAGTCCTAACCAAATTTCCTGAAACCACAGTTAAATATCTGTACGATGGTAAGATTTCCACAATGGAGTTGGGATTTTTTTTTAAAAGTCATTGGGTTTTGGTTAAGGAAAAGGGAGTCACACAGTCTTGAAAATGCGATAAGGAAAGTTGTGTAAAATAAAGTAAAATCATTCAAATTTTAGCAGGCTAGGGAGCAATTTCTAAACCCTGAACTAACTGTGCCCCAGACCTAAATGGTGAAGAACCCACACGTGTGGATTAACATGATGTTAAATTTTAAATACAGATGACCAGAGGGTGTATTGATTCAATACACTGCGCTAGCGATAGCTACCTTCCACGACCTTACTTTTGCACAAATTTACAATTTTTAAAAAAAAAAAAAAAAAATTATCACTGTAAAAAATTCTCGCGCAATTTCCGCTGAAATGTCCGGGAAAGGCAACGCACTATTTTATAGAAACACTACCCGCCAAAGCGTGGTGAGTCGCCTTTAAACCCAAATTTTCCTTTTCTTCCTCCAACAGCTCGCACGAGGTATTTTTTGCTGGCTGAAAAACAGGGCAGAAATCGCGACAGAAGGCACTGACCTAGAGAACCTTCATCAATCCCGAGCACATAAGTATCCTTAGCTAAAGAACGTATAGCTTAATTGTAATC
Organism: Ophioderma brevispina; assembly: GCA_023653785.1. Lineage (NCBI taxonomy): Eukaryota > Metazoa > Echinodermata > Ophiuroidea > Amphilepidida > Ophiodermatidae > Ophioderma > Ophioderma brevispina. The sequence goes on from JAMKCH010066573.1 coordinate 19,989, forward strand.
CTGTAAGGTTTATTAGCATGTTCTGGGTTGTTTTTAAAATTACCTGTTCCGTCAGGGATTGTACTCTCATGTGGCCCTGCATCACTAGCCAGTGCGATGCGGCTCCCCCCTTGTAACTCCACTCTCCCGTATGTCACAGAATTTCCTATTTTTTTCTGTACTCAGGCTTTTCCTCGGGTGTCTTCGACTTTAAGACCCGAGTTATCGAGATTTTTAGATCCTAGACTGCCATCTTTCGTAGAATCTTTCCTACGTAATTTGGATAACTTCCGGTAAATCTTGCACTACGGGTGGCCTTTTGCGCCCCCCGGTGCGACTTTTATTAGTGCTTTTCCTTTTACAGTCATGGCGGGCCTTTTTGGTCTACTTTCTTCGCTTTTTTTTTCCTTATTTTTGTTTGTCTTGTTTTGGACTCTCCTTCCTTATTTGATTGACCTTAGAGGGGTGGAGGGTCCCTCCTCTGGACCTTTGGAGGGGGTGGGTTGTCGGAGGGGGTCACTTGGGGCCTTTGTGTTTTGATATTTTTTTTTTTCTAATCTGGATCCCCTGGCAAATTGCCTCCATGGGGGTTCCTTTTCCAACCGGAAGTGACCCCGTATCTTGGTTATTTTTGCCCGATGGTTTTTTAACCTCCCTCATCGGGTTCAGGGGGGTCTCCTGACTCAGAATAGGTCAACTTCCAACTTCCGGTGACCGGAAGTGAACCGGAAGTTGTATTTTTTTAGGTCGGGACAAACCTTTTTTGGTCGACCCCCTGCTGTGTCCTATGTACCTGTCCATGTGGTCGAAGCCTATTCTTGGGTTTTTGTAGGACTTTCTTTCTCCCTCAGGGTCGTTGGGATCTAATATCCACCCCCGATTGCTGGGTCGTTGGGTATTATGCTCCACCCCCAACCATTAGGGGTTGTTGGGGGGACCCAGTTGTACACAACCCCCCCTTTTTATAAGGGGTGTTGGTATGAGTTCTCCCTCTTTGTCTACAAGGCGTTGGGAATTAATACTCCAGCCCCCGATTACGGGGTCGATGGGTATTAGTTCACCACCACCCAACCGGTAGGGGTTGTTGGGGCCTTATACAACCCCCATCCTTTGCATGAGGAGTGTTGGGTCTGGGGTTTTTTTCGCACCCTCCTTCTTGCAGGGGGTCGTTGGGAATTAATCCCCTCCCCGATTACGGGGTCTTAATATTGGTTCCCACCCCCCAGTAGGGGTTGATTGGCCCTTATACAAAAAAACCACCGGCCCCTTTTATAAGGGGTTTGGGTATGATTTTTCTCCCCCCACTCCCACCCCCTCCGGGGTCTATGGACACTAATACACAACATACACCCCCTTTTTAATGGGGCCACTGGTATTATTATTCCCCTCCATTTGGAAGGTGAAGATATAAGGGACCTTCCCAGTGTCCGTTTATGGTCCTTCCGACCATGACAGGTCTATGGACGATGGGGTCGCAGCTTGTCCCGACGGTCGAGAGATATCCTCTCCCCTAGGGTAAGCTTTTCCCATAGGCTCTTTGGATAGGGTAGGGGAGCCCCTCTCTGAGGTCCGTGATTGATGTTCTTACTTACTTACTCCCTCCGCCCCCTTTTTTTGTGGTTTGATTATAGTACTTTTTCTCACCTCTAGTTGTTATTTTTTCCTTCACTCATATGGAAACCAGGCAAACAAAGATAAAGCTAAGAAAGGAAAATGCAGCAGCAAACTGTTTCCTGGTTCTTTCCCCAAGGGCGAACCCCTCACACCCTATTGCCCTATGCATGCCTTCACCAAGGACACTGCTGTGAGCTGGTCGGAACTGGAATCATAGCCAATGGGACTTGTTTCCGCCTGCCCGAAAGGAAGAATTGAGAGCAAAGAATTGATCTCTTGAGGCCAATCGAAGAAATTCTAAGACTAACTAGTAAACTTTCAGAGCAAGGGTGAGTCCAAGGACGCTCTCAACCCCCCACCCGCCTTCGGGGTCGTTGGGCGTTGGGCCTGGTTTGGCACCACCCCCGCCATAACGTGGTCGTTGGCAATAACCATCAGATTGCAAAATGCACACCACACCCCCCGCAGCACGGTGCGTTGCTTAGGAATATCTTTTCCCTTCGGCGCCTTCAGGGTCGCAGATTCCGTGATCGACCTGCCCCCCTTCGAGGAAGGTAGCGCAGTCCTCTCTCACGATCTCGTTCGTAAGTACGACCCCGTTCGTAAGTACGACCCCTGCCAACTCTTCACACCCCGGAACCATATTACGTCCATAGCGCCTAGAGATCCCCACGAACTGAACTGGCGGGGGACAGAGGCGTCGACTTCGGACCAGACCGTGTAGTCACGGTCGTGCTCCTGCCGACCTCGGGATCCCCTGCGATGGTAATGGTCTGCAGAGACCCCCTTTCATTGGTCCACAGGTTCCTCCAGCTCATAGCTAGTCGAACATCGCGGTCGGCCTATGGTCGCGACCACCCCGACAACACCGTCGACCGTCCAACCCAGTACGGAGGGAATCTCCCCGAAAGTGACACTACATTACCCTCTTTTCGAGAAGGCGTAGCCCACCCCTTCTCCTTAGTCGTCCATCCCCCCGACGACACGGTCGCGATCACGGTCGAGGGACATAGCACATCCCCGCCTGTTCTGTCCACCGCATACTCTTGTCGAGCTGCTTGTCTCCCCTTTCTTTTCGGCGTCCTCCCCCTCCCCTACCAGACCCAGCAACAGCCGATCGCTTCGGGGCTTTCTTTTGGACCACTCCGACCTTGGCCTCTGCCGGTCGAAGAGAGACGATGGAACATAGGGCTGTCCAATCGAACGGTCCTGACCCATCGGCTGGTCCGCACGGTCCAGTTTTTGGGGCCGTGGGTGCACCACGGTAGGAGCATTTGGTCCTGCACCTGCAGGGCTGTCGGACCGCTGAGATAATGAAAAATTATCGCTCCTGGTGCATACATGCCTGGGACCGACCAAGTCCGACCAAGCTAAGACCCCCTCTCTGGAGGAGGGCCCCACCGTCCAAAAAGTGGCCTAGTAACTCACCTAGCATATATAAGCTCGGAGAAGGCGGTCCGAAACTTTATGATCCGAAGAGGACCCGGACATACCCCAAGTGAGGAGAGGTCTGGCCCCGGGCCTGGGGAGGAGGTCCCCTCACCTTCCCCCCGTGGATGCGAAATGTACGCCCCTTGACGGGCGTCCTTGCAACAAGGACCTGCCCCAACTGGTCAGGAGGGTTCGCGGATGTCCCACCCTCGACATCCGGTCAGAGTGCGTCGGGTTCTGGTGCCACAAGTTTTTGCCCCATATCCAGACCCATTAATCCGGGCCCGCCCGGTGAGGTTAGTAATACAGGAGAGTCTAGGCCTGGCTTACCTCCTCTCCGTAGATGGCAGGGCCCGGACGTTGAGACGATTTACCTCCAGCATCTTTTGGGCCCTCCCAGAAAATGGATGTTTCCACCATCCTCACCGGGCGCTCATTCTCGTTTGTCTTGCCTCTGAACGAGTCACCTGGCGACTGCAGCGCAGGAGTTTACCCTGCAGCCCAACCGTCTTTTTGCGTCCGAGGCTCAAACTGCCAAAACCCTCACGGGTGGCCGGTTCAGACCAACCCCAGGCTCAAATGGCGCCAGGAGTAGGTTCGTCGCCAATGGGCGGCGTCTTGCCTCGGAACGAGCGTTTTCTTTCTGTGGATTATAATACCCACTGTCGTCCATGGGGTGACCCTTATAGGTCGCCTCCAGCGACCTATAACCTTGTTGAGGACCAATTACGGGACCACTTGCTGACGCCACAGGTTTTCGCTGCCATTCTTTTTCTTTTGCAGCCATTTAAAACAGGATGCTGGCCTGCCGTGGAGTACAATTCTCCACATCAGATCCAGTCGGATCTCGGGATTACAGCAAAAAGCCCCCCAAACCACATTTACCCCTCTGTCGCGGGATATTAAGTCTCTGTATGACTCTGTTTATACAGAAGGCCGGGTTATACCGCCTTTCCATTTGGAGGCCGCCTTCCGGCGGGAGACGAGACTCCTCGTACCTAATACACCTCTTTTGCCAGAGCAAGCATATCATCAAATGACGCTGGATAAGAACTCACGATGCATTCCTCAGCCACCTCCTCCCCAGGGATTATAAGGGGCCGGAAAGCGTCAACGGCGACCTCTCCTTTCAGGTCCAGTTCCTGGAATACGGAGGTGACGCTGAGTTGGCGGGCCGCTGGATCGCTACATCGAGACGGGATAACGTCTCAATCAATACCCAACAGCTAGTGTCTCGTCATCTGGCCCATTCTCTTTCGAACCCGAATAGATTGCTCTCCAGGGCAGCTCTGACCGCTCTCTCAATGTGATATCCGACCTCATACACCTTATCGCTGAGCACATTTGCCAAGATTTCGGTAGGTCGAGGGCCGCGCCAACTGGTAGCTAAAGCCTCCATTTTTCGGACACCCCCGGAGTTTGAATCATCTCCCTCGGGTGGAGACCTCTTTCGGGGCCAATTGCCAACGTCATCCTGGTTCATGAACAGAATCGCCGAAAGGCGGCCAAGGAGGCAGCCATGTTGGCTGGGGCAAACTGGAGAAGGGACAGGAAGAGGAAGGCAAGAAGTCTACAACACCCCCCCTTTTTCCAGGCCGCGCAGGTCCAGCAAGGTCAGGCAACCTGGAGTTCTAGATACTCCCCTGCCCAACAAGGCTTCTCATACCACGCCAGGGTGTTGGTGGTGGAGGTCAGCCCAGTTTTATGCTAACCCCCAGCGGTCGTCACAGGTGTAGCCTCCAAGAAGACAAGGGCAAGAGTGGCAAAGGTTGGCCAGGGGCTGCAAAGGTGGGCAGGGCGGGTCGAGGCGGCGGGGTGGCCGCCAATGACTGCCAGTCCTCCAAAATGGGGTCCCTCACCCAGAGTGGCGGGAGCCGTCTTCCGGGAGTTTGCGGCGGCGTGGCGATCGTGACTCCGACTGTTGGGTCTTGGAGGTGGTTTTCCTCGTGTTACCGCGCTCGAGTTCACCGCCCGCCCGCCCGACATACTCCCCTCCCATTGGATACGCGCAAAGAAACTGCTCTGCAAGAGATATACACATTTGGGGTGTCCAGGGGCAGTTAACTTCTTCCCATTTCCATTGGCTCAACGGCTTTTCTCTCACCTTTTACTTAACCACAAAGAAATTTGGGAGTGGAGGCCTATCCTCAACCTAAAGCCTCTCAATACATGCGGCCCCAGAAGTTCCGTATGAAGACCCTGGCGGCAGTACGCACGGTTTGCAACAAGGTTGGTGGGGCGCTATACTGGATTTGAGAGACGCGTAACTCCACGTTCCCGTAAACAAATCCTCACAGAAATGGCTGGCTGCGTTTCGCGTGGGTCGGTAGCATAACCAGTTCCAAGTTCTTACCTTTTGGTCTCTCACAGCTCCAGGACTTTCACACCTAAATAGTCAAAGTGGTAGCCGATTTTGAGAAGAGGGGAGAACTATTTTTCGTTTTGCCGTCTATCTAGACGATTGGTTACCCCTGGTAAGCTCCGTCCCCCCTCTATTTCGTCTTTCTTCATCGAGGAATTGATCCATCTGATCCAGGCTTTTAGTTCAATCGTGAACCGGACAAGGTCGGTCCTGGTACCTTCCCTCATTCCCTCAGTCAGTTTCTGGGGGCCCTCCTGGACTTTCCATCGGCTCTGGTGAGGCCGTCAGTAGAATGATGGTATATGTGTCAAACTGCACCTGTTTGATAATGCCGCCGTCTGACAGTAACTGCGAGAGTGTGGATGCGGTTTTTTGGGCTTGCCCTTGAGCCTCATAGGCTTAGTCCTTCATTGCAGACCCACATGAGGAGTTTTTCAATTCCACCGCCTCCCCCTTATTGTCCTTGGCTCAATCCCTTGACGGCATTGACGGCCAGCCCGCTGGAGCGTCCTCCGTACCTTCAATGGTGCTCGTCATACAATGTGAACTTGGGAGTACCATTCAGTCCCTTGTTTCCGTCGTCACGCCTGACTTCGGGATGCAATGAAGTCGGGGTGGGGGCTCACCTCCGCAACCTCAGAGTGGCGGCCAGGTCTTGGTCACTCAGTCCCGACGTATATCATATCCTCGATTATGGGCCGTTTCCTTCCACTGCGGCGGTGACCCCCTTTGTCAGGGGAATACAGTCCATGCTATGCGACAATATGACGGTGGTCACTTATGTCATCAAAGAGGGAGGAACCAGAGTCCCCCGCCTTTTGCTTGCTGTGAGACTCTGAAACTCCTCAAGTGGTGCACCCAAGTGATAGGCTAGTGGCCACTCATGTTCCGGGGGTGGAGAACGTGCTGGGGTGGGGGGCAAGATGCCCTTTCTCGAGATGGACCTGTCACACACTCACATGAAGGTGAGGGGATCATCGGTGGAACGGCAGCTCCTTCCATTGTTTGCCGTCAAATATTCAAAACTGATCGAACGTCCACATGTGGACCTTTTCGCCTCCGCAGTGACCCTCAACTGGCCGGCTTATTACTCGTGGAGTCAGGATCCTCAGCTTTGGAAGGGACGCGAGGCAGTGAGATTGGTCGGGGCGCATAGCATTGTCCCCCGGTTGCCATGAAGTCCGAGCAGTCCCTTGAGAAGGTGGCTCTTTCCCACAATTGCCTGGTTCTGTTTGGTGGCCCCTTTGGTGCCACAACAAGCTGTGGTTCCCCGCGGCTGCTAGATCTGCTATAGGGGAACTGGTCCCCTCCCCTGCGCGGAGGACCTGGTAAGAGGTCCTCCCGCCGATCCGCATTGTCCCAGATCACACCATCCACGCGCTGAGCCTCTGACTGTCTGGCGTATTTCTGCCAACAGTACACTGAGGCGGGATTTTCTGAACAGGGCTGCCGCCCTGCGCTCTAGAAAGTCGACTAGATTATCTTACAATTCTCGGCTCTGCCGTTACCATGCATGTGTGCCGATAGCGAGATCATAGATTCTCAAATGTATGTCAGGTTACGGACTTCCTTATCGGAGTGTTTCCTTCAGGATGGGGCGAAGTGTTCAGACAGTCCGCTGTTATCTCACGTGCTATCGGACACTCCATTGAGGTTTCGAGATGGTCTATCAGTCCTCCTCGAGCCCCCACCTGACTAGCCTGGTGAAAGGTATGTTCAAGGTTCGTTCTTCGCCCTCCAATATGATCCCTCGTACCACAGTGGGACGTACCGTTGGTCTTGCAGTTCTTAGCGTCAGATGAGTTTGAACCTTAAAAGAACCTAGATCGCTCTCAGATTTATCTAGGAACGCATTCCTGGTGTCCATTTTACCACCTCTGGTTGTCGTGGTCTGAGGTTCATATAGCCCTGTCCTTGACGAGGCGAACTTGCGCTTCGAGAGAGATGGAGTTCTACTTCCCTCGGCAGGTTTCTGCCTAAGAACCAACTTTTTTCTTTTCACTCCTAACCCGTATTTTTGCCAAGCTGTACCAATTTGCAGCCGCTCCTGAGAGCCGTGGTGTCCAGTTCGGGCTCTAAAGGGGCATCTGGAGTGTACGAGGATCTTGTACAACTCAACAACTGTTTATATCATCTCAGCCTCCATAGGCCCTGCAGCTAAAGACAACAGTGAGCCACTGGTTTCCCTCAGTCATCCGAGACTCACACAAAAACACAAATATTCGGTTGATTGGCTCCTCGGTCAGATCTCATGACCTTCGTTCTCAAGCTTCTTCCTGGGCTTTTTACAAAGGGTCTTCCATTCCAGATATTCTGGACACCATTGTTGAGTTCCACTTCCTCATTCCAGCAGGCTTACCTGAGGGATGTTTTGGTGAGGTGAAGAGGAAGTGTTTGCCGTCCTGCCTTATGGCGGGCCGTCTGGTTCAAACCATGAGCTTTAGGTAAGTCTTGAGGTGCGTTAGTACTTAGTTACTTTCTTTTCTGCACCTTGTTCCGCACCGGTGGCATGCCAGTGGTATCTGTGCAAAGTCAGTCGTGAAGGTAGATATGCTGCGCAGTGTATTCCCCTCATCACATGTGAGAGGGCGATACACCTATGGTAGGATACCTCACCTTCCACACCTTACGCCCACCCGCGATTGTTAGTGCTGTCAGCCGAGGCCCCATTTTTTTTCGATAGGTGGTGACTAATTTGAACAAATGTTTCATATATATCAGTTGTAGCTATAGTTCCCAGGAGTCAGAACTGCATGATCAAAAATTAAAAACTGTACAATGAGTTATGGTGGTGGTAAAAAGTTAACCCCTATTTTTCATTATGACAATTTTGAATAACATGCCCATGTTGATGATATATTTTCACACATCTGGGAGTTGGTCCCACAATATATTTTTTGATCACAATTTTGACACGAAAACCTTCTATAAAGTTTATAACATGCCTTTGTTTCCCCGCCCCCCCCCAATCTTACCCCCATGCCCCAATGCTGTTTTGAGATTGGGCTGGTCAGAAACACAGTGGTTGCAATAGTAGAAATTATCATGCAAGGAGCTTTGTGATTTGTGTGTGTGTGCATGTGTGTATATGCACTGTTAAAAATGTTCCTAATTTTACCAGACTTTACCTTTTAAATTACGGTAAACCCCAATTATTCAATATTCTTCACGCTTTATTACCTATACCTAACATAAAATTACAATTTCGGAGCAGAAAAAATGTAAATAAACAGTGGTTAGAAAATAATACTACACATTTTGAAAAAAAATAGTATTTATACACTGACCGTCATTAATATTACATTCTTTTTTAACATACTTGTTTAAATGTAAGAATATGAACTATAAAAATCGTTTTACCTATAAAATGTGTTAAATAACGTCGTAAGTAACGTCATTAAAAAATTCAAAATCTTATTTTCCCTTCCAGTTTTTTAAAAATAGTTTTAAAAACTCTTGTAGAACTCGATTCCTCCTTTTTGTATTATATTTCGTTTAATTTGGAAAAATTAGTACACAAATATATACATTTAATTTTAGCATACGATATCTGTAAAGTCAGGTAATGTAGTGGATAAGGTTTAGAACTTGTAATCTTAAGGCCCAGGTTCGAATCTTTGTAAGGTACTTGTATGTATTGAGTTTACTCATACGATGATAAAGTAATTGGTGACATTAGAATATATACATTAACATATAAAACAGTGTATAAACTGGTTTAAATTGTTATTTCTTCACGTTTTCCCTTTGTTTATTGCCTTTTTCTCAAAATATTATTGTTTGCCTGAAATAAACTTTTTTACAACCACGTGGTAACGTAAATACAACGTTTGTATGATGCCATAGCTACAGCGTGAAAAGTTTTGGTCAGAGGATTGTAATAATGTTTTATATAGTTCTTAATATCGTTTTAACAAGTCAAAAACCAACAATAACATTGAAGCTGAGATTTTACGCCGTTATTTTACGTTCCCTGCAATGGTTTCGTATTTTTACGGCTCCAGTTATTTTACGTTCTGCACGTAGTGAGTCCCAGCTGCCAGTCAAATCCCTGTTTTTTTACAAGTTTATTTTTAACTGTGTGTATGGTGTGTGTGTGTACGGTGTATGTGTATGGAGTGTGTGTGTGTGTGGGGGGGTGTGGGAGGGAGGGAAATAAACCTTATATTTTACTATACATCTGCAGACATCGTGTCAAGCGATGACGGTCCACGATTGTCAACCTCATAGTTTAACTCTAATTTTAATCATCTTAGGGTAAGGGCAGTGGTTTAACCCTTGCCACCCTGCTGGAGATGGACACAAATTATAGTAGATTTCAAATTAAGTGAGACTCCATGCATATTCCGATAGGGATGGTATTCATTTGGGGTTCAATCCCCGGCCATGCGGAGACCAGGCCTTTGTTGTCATTACAAAACATATTGTGCCCATGGTAAAAAGTTCCTGTACAGAATTGCATTGGTTGAGGCGACGAAAAAAGAAAAACCCTGTTTTACGGGCGAGCGGACCCTTGGAGTAGGGTCGGAGGTCGTGCAATTTTTTGTTTTAATTTTTTTTCTTGTCTGGAGCTCAAAATGGCCTAAAATTAGCCCTAAAAATCTGAAAAATCAAGAGAAAACACTGGACAATTTTTTACAAAACTAATTTTCTAAAAAAATTGCCAAAATTGATACTTTGGGCTAAAAACAGGTGATTTTACATGATTTGTGGAAAAACTAAAAAGAAAAAAATTTCTGCCCAAAAGAAAAATCGGGTCGTTGGGCCCGTTAAAAAGGTTTTTTTTTTATTCTCGTCGCCTTAGGAATCTGATTGCATTCAAGTTCTTACAATGGTCTGTTAATGATTTCGAACGACTATGCGCAATGGTTGACCGAGTGTAAATCCGCTTTGCAGCTAACCTCTTTAATACAAGGTTGGCCATTTTGAAGGCCAAATTAAAAAACTTAGATGGGAAAGGGTGCATTGATATAAAAAATGCAATTATATTCCCAATGCTGTGATAGGAATGATATTTGCAGTGGCAGGTAAGTTAGGTTCAAATAAAACGTTTAATGAATAATTGCTGGTTTTCATGCCTGATAATTTCAATTCAAAATCCAAGCTATCTTAAGATGTGAAATCATTGAGTTTTGGTCAGCATTATTACTAGCTACATTACTACACATTGTATGAGTACCAAACATTTTGTTACCTGTGGGCAACAAAATAATTCATTCTGACCTCTCACGGTAAATGGACAGAATGGACGCCGTTGACTCGCGGGCATGGGATTTAACGAGAAGACATCTCAAAACAACAAACCATACACTTAGTGCTAGACAGAAGGAGAGGGAAGTCTCACTTATTTTGATGAAATTACTATAGTCCCCTCACAAAATGCATCGGCACCCTTCTGCCCCCCCCCCCCCATTTGCAAATATGTTTGGGGTTGTGCCACTGGGTATGGGGTTTTATAGGGTTAGATAACTGGACTTTCTCCTTACCCTAAATACAGGAGGCGACGGGTGACTTTATGGGGATAACCTGTCGCCCAAATCTATAGGCCTGAGGCACAATCTCTAGATAAGAAATGATTTACTCCATAAATTTCCCGTATTCTTCAAGTCCTTCTCCTCTTTAAAGGGGGCTTATAGTTCAATAATATATGGGACCTGTGGTGCAATCCTCTTAGCACTGAAATGATTAGGTTCAGTAAATGTATAGGCCGTCAATAATTCAATCTTTATATCTAAAGAAATATTTTACCCCACTATTTCTTCTCATTTCTTCAAGCCCTGCCTTCTTTTCTTTTACTTATAGTTCACTAAATTTATCGGACATGGCTGCGGCACCAAACCCTATGAAAATGACTGGTTAGAGTAAATGTTAGTGACCTTACGGCGCAACCCTCTTGGCTAAGAAATGACTTAATTCAGTAAAATTTATCGGCTGCAGCGAACCCTCTTACATGAGAAAGATTGGTTCAGTAAATGTATAGGCCTAACGACCTATAAAAGTTAGTATAGTCCGTCAATAAATCTATAGGCATGCGGTGTAAGCTTTCTCTTTGCAGAGCAGACCCTCGTAAGAATGCTTGATCAGTAAAAATATATATGATGCAGCGAAACATCTTACCTAAGAAATAAGTTCAGTAAATTTAAAGACCTGCGGCACAATCCTTTTAACTAAGCAAGATATTTCAGTAAAAATTTATTAGACCTGCGACCGCAAACCTCTTGGCTCTAAGAAATTGAGAAGTTAAGTAAATATAGGCCTGGCAGTGCAAAAAACTCCTCTTACTATAAAAGAATGATTATTCAGTCAAATCGGAGACCGTGACACACTCATCTTTGCTAAGGAAGAAAGAAAATGGTTAAGTTTCAGGAAAATTTATAAGCCAGGCCTGAGGCCCATCTTTCTTAGCTGAAACAATGGTATTGTTAAATAGGCCTGCCAGCTCTTATAGCTGAGAAAATTATTAGGGGTGGAGGGGGTACCACTCACGCGGGAGGTCGTTTTAAAAGCATCCGATGCTTATTATGATTTTGATAACGTAATAGGTCTATATGTTTTTTCTATGATTACAAAAATAAGTACTCACAAACCTAGTTATGGGTAACATGACGTCATAGAAGTCCACGGAGATCAGCAAAAGTGCATTTTTCACAGGGAAAAAATAGGCGAAAACCCCCCCCCCCCTAATTTTGCGCTAAAAAGTGGGAATATCGGATTTCATGCGGGTTTTGTCCAGCTCTAAATAATGGCAAAATGACAGTATTACAAAAACATAGAGTTTAGCGCCTACTGTGCCAGAATATGTTTTTTATTAAAATGGATGCAAACCACCCCCCTCTCACCCGTCACATTTGATGGCATACCCTAACCCTGATAGTTACCTTACATTTTTTTGCTTAAAATGGATGAGGCTAAAGAGTATCCAGAAGCTTTTTTTACAAAAGCTTTTGGCATTTTTAACGCGCCGAGGAAGGAAGGAAAAGTTCACTGGGGTTGAACCTTGTTAGACGAGGGGTTAAAGTTTATCATAGAAGAGGAATATAAACCAGGAAAGCGACAATTCTTTTGAGTGGAGTACATATAAATATACGAACCCTTCAATATTATTTGAAAATGATCTAAAACCCCCAAGGGGATTCTCAATTTTAGTTTGGGTAGGGCTGTGCGGAGGGGGTGTGAACCACTACCCCGAAAATATACACAAAAATGAAAAAGATTGCTACCCATCCTTATGACATGCTTTGGTGTGAGGGTGAGAGATAGCTAACAATTACAAATGTATTTTGAGCCCTTCTGGCCAGCATATTTCAATTTGTGGTTTGTAAGCATTCTTCGTACCTGATGACCACTGTAAAATATACTTGAAAACGAAACGCAACCCTCTTTCTTTACCAATTTCAAGAAAAAAAATGGGGGACCGTTCATATACCAAAACAGAAATACCGCACATCCCCGCACCCACTTTTCCACTTCAATGATTGCAACTGTTGTATCAAATGAAATAGTTTTAAGGTCTTCATTCAGTGGTGCCAAAAAGGTACCAACATTCCATTTCCCCTTAGGTTACTTCTGTGATGTCATATTGAACGTACACCGCGCAATAGGCTATAAGTATATTTTGGTTAGTTCATGCAAGTTAAACGGAGTTCTTTTTGTTTGCTTTTGGTTTTGTTGTTTTTGTCTGTTCGGGTATTTTTGCTAAATCTAAACAGAACCAATAGCAATTAACACTTAAGTGCCTCAGGGTTTTTTTACTCACGTTAAGTGCAAAGTAGCAAAGGGGTATCCAAGGGACAACTTTGAGGAGTGCGTTAAAATGGTTCAGGTAATTACCTTGAAATAGGGGCAAATGTTGCTTTCGAAATTGACGGCAAGGGAAATTAAAAAAGCTCTCTGGGGTGGCAACATCCCCCCCCCCCACCAACGCTGGCCTGTACACGTAAGTAAAAAATAAATCTGAGAGAAGGGAGGAAAATTTATTATTAACTAATGTGCATATATGGATGATTACTTTAATCCTATCAAACTTACACAATGAAATATAGACAGTTTCACTCCATAACCCTCCAACTTTGATGCCTACTCTACCCCACCACCCCACTCTCCCGGTAATTTATTTAGCTTAAATTTGTTGCAAATGTTATGAAAATGAATAAAGGAATACTCTTAGGATCACGTAACATTATAGTTACGCCATTTTTAATTATAGGAGAAAAATAAGTTCAGAAGCTTGTGGTCACCCACCACCATGGAAGATGGTTGAGATCCAATTTTTTGTGGATTTACAGGCACCCCCACAGCCTTCATGGTGAATATGCGACATTACTTTTAGGGAATTTATGGTGACCTGAAATACTGTATTTTGTTTTTATAACTACATAAAAATCATGATATAGGTGCATATCCAAACACATGCTTTTAACGCCAAGCATTGGAAAGATGTACTATAATGGGTAGATGCATAAACAGGGTCAATTTCAATTTATTGGTGATTTTCATAGGGGGGTCCTTTCCCCCCTTATAACTCAACTTGTACACGTTTATATTTTTGCATCATGCACAGTTTCGGAATTCCTGAAATTTCAAGCTTCATTTTGATATATGATGCACTTTGTTCAAAATTTAAGGGCACCGGTGTTTACTCGAAAAACTAGAGGCGTTTTTCGGGCCTCTTGCTGCAGCACTATTAGTTGTTCCACCCACAAAAAGGCGCTGAGGGTTGCTGTGTGGAGAAGAAGAAACTTTTCGTTTATGCGGTAAGGGCGACTCACCACGCTTTGGCGGCGTTAGTGTTTCTAATAAAATTAGGCGTGCTGCACTCTTCCCGACTATTCCGGAATTGGCGAATTTTTTACAGTGGTAATAGGGGTTCTTGGTCGTGCCCAAATTAAACCAACAACATTTGTGCAAAAGTAGGTGTGGGAAGGAGGTATGTACGCTAGTATATCGGCCCTCTCACCATTTGAGAGGGGAACTCCCACAATGCACCGTTTGGGGAAAAATTTCACTCAGTAGGGTCAGTGATCCAACATAAATTCCTATTCTAACACATAAAAAATACTACTTATGTCATTTTAGCCTAGAAGCATTAGTACTTAGGTTTTTAGCATGATATGAAATGCAATGACTGTGTTTAGTACAGTACAGCATAGGCACATTGCAATGGCATTATGGGATTGGTTCAAAACCACCTCTGAAAGTGACAAAGGAAAATGCAACAACAGTGAATGATGATTTGACCACATGGGGCCTTGACTAAAATGCAAGTCCTGGACAACCATTAACTTTAAAGTTATGAAATTAACATAAATTTAGTCAAGGTCAAATGTATTTACTGTTGTAGGGGTGGTCATCCCTATGTATTGGCCCAGTGCTTAAAACAAGTGAAGAGAAGAAGAAGCATTGTTAGTGATTGCATGAGATGAGATGAAGAATGAATGGGATGTGAAAGTGTGGGCGAATTTATCCTTGCAGGTGATTTTCAATGGGCTTGTAGGAAAAGGGATTGGATTGCATTTTGAGGGTGCAGGAGGGGAACAAGGTTTGGGAGAAAAATTCTGGAAGGGTGAGTTGGAGTGTCTGGATGAAAAAAGGAGAGTTGTGTGTGTTGTAGTGAATATGTGGTTTAGAAAAAGCCAATAAAGGTTTAACAGTGGTTCGTTCAGCCAGGGGGGGGGGGAAGGAGATGGACTTTAATTTTGTGTTAGTCGGTAAGGAGAAGAGAAAATTTCTGAAGAATGTTAAAGCAATTCCAAGGAGAGTTACAGCACAGGTTGTGGTTTGCAAGATGTGGACAAGAGGGAAGGTGTGAATGCAAAAGGTGGTGAGGACGGGTAGCGATAAGGAGGAGGAGGAAAGTATGAAGAGCGGAAAAGAGAGGAGACAAAAAATTGAGGATGGGAGAGTTGGGGGAATTTGTGAACTGATGTGTTGGATTTGTGGGGACTTTAAAGAAGGGGTTGTTAAGGCATGGGATGAAGTTTGGTGGGGAAAGGGTAAAAATAAAAAAAGATAGAAGAAGAAACAGAGGAAGATATGGGATGATGGAATACAGGGTGAAGGAGGCAATAGCGATAAAAAGGGATGCATATAAGAAAATGAGTAGAAATGGTACAGGAAAAAAAATAAGGTGAGGTATAAGAAGTGAAGCAAGCAAGAAAAGGAAAGTGGTTTTGCGAGGGCTATAAAGGAGGCAGCTAGAAGGGGCTGGGCAAGCTGAATGAAAAAGAATCCATACAATCTCTACCAAACTTGCTTTTGTTAGCTTAATGGGTAAGAGCTGTGCTAGTAATACGGAGGTTGCTGGTTTCAAGTCTGGCCAAGAGAACATTTTTTTTCAAACTGTGTGATGGAGTGAATATCCATCCTTGTCTACCTGAGCAATTATTAAAGTTAATTAAAAATTTTTAAACAAATATAAATAATTGTATATTTAAATATTACCGTTTCGGGGATGCTATCGCTAGGGGGAAGGAAACGATGACCACCTTTCGGACCTAACCCATATTAGATTATGTCTCTCGATACTAGCTTGCTTGTCAGCTTAATTAGTAGAGAGCCGTGACATCATTGGTCGGGGGCTTGGGGTGATAGGCCATAGCCAGTACCCTTTGGAAAATAGTGGCCATATGCCCGATATAGACCGATGTAATATTGTGGGTAACTTTGGCAATTGCACTTGTGATCTGGAGATGAGAGGGGTCATAAGGAAACAGTTCATTACTATTTCTTTTAGGGAGACTGGTACTGTAAATAGGAAACAGCCAATGAAATAACATTGATTTTGTTCATGAAGATCTCAAGAGGGTAATAATACAAATCTTTACCTCTGTTTATGTTGGTGCAGTTTCAGCCTCGTACCTGCGAGTCTGCAGAGAGGGGTGGTAGAGGATTTGTGTGTATCGTACTTTGGTACAGGCATTTGGTAGGCCACACACATACATAACTGACAAGAAGCATTGTCACGAATCATTGGTACCTCTGGAGTGTTTGCGGGACTGTTGTATCACACACAACAAACGCCCCAATGTATGCTAGAGTGAAAGAGACACTGAGTGACGTCCGGTATGTGGCGCTAGGTTGTTGTCCCACTGTCACCGTGCGACGCATGAGCCACGTATGGGCCGCGGATACCCCCCCACCCTTGAGGATGTGCCTTGTGCTCCCCAGCTCTCCCCCGTAGGTTTTGCTGGCTTCTGGATGTCTATATTCATATGTACGGCATGTTTGTCCTGTCTGTGCGTATCATCGGTAATAACGTTGGAACCAGTTTGTCGTCCGTCCGCTGGTATTTTAGGCTCATTCATGTGTTGATTTTTTTATTTTCTGTGTCAGCTCCTTAAGAGTTTTTGTGCGACTTTTTATTCGTGTTGAGAGGTTCCATGTTTATCCAGAAAACATCAATGCCCCTTTTACCTTTTATTGTGACGTGGTTGAGGCCACACAGTATTGCATGGCTTCACCAAAGATCGATTGCCATTCATTAAGTTTAATTGTTCATTGATGTGAACCAGTAAACCTATTGATGAAAACATATGTAAGTTGGATGGATGCGTATACAAAAGAAGAGCATGTGCAATTTGATCGCCACACCTTCTTCAAGCGGAAAGTGATGTCGGTTTTAGATGAATTTATCGGGGGATGTAGGGCCAAAACCACAGATATATCATTCAGTGTTTACATTAGTAAATCTTTGCACCTGCCAACACAACAGACACGACAAACATGATGGTTATCAAAAACAATCCCACATTTATTGATTTAACTCAAAAGGAAATCGTGGAAATGTAAAATCAACTTTTTTTAAATCAGTTATACAAAAGTTGGGAAGCTTTTATCTTGACAAATAAAAATGAACATTAACCCTAATAATGTATCTACTCCACTATCCTCAGCATTTTAAATGTCAGTATCACACTCCCCGCCAAGTGACACCATTAACCTCGAAAAATATGCAACGACTGACACAAAGAAAAAATCAGGACTATAGCAATAAGCCAAATTGACATTTTTTAGGACTCCTCTGCCCTTTGACCTGTCAATATTTCAGGGGAAATTGCCTTTTTGTGACTTTTGAAAAATAGTTATAAAAATATTTTTGAGATGTAAAAATGTAGCAAATTCTTTTGCTATAAATAATGAAAGGCATATGTTTTATTGGCTATGTTGCGTGGATGGAATATAGGTGGTCAGATCAGGTTTCCTTTGGAGGGCCTGCTACTGGGATCCTGGTAACCAGTCACTACCTGTTCCAAGGCACGAGTGTCGGTGGATATACATAAAGCCATCACCCCATCAGGTTTCTAAGGATGAGGAGGGTAGCTGGTTACCTGGTGGTTAGAATGAATAAAAGAAAATCTACTACACGGGCATCAGCGCGGCGTAGAGCTAATGGCGGCTATCCAGTACATGCTGCCTTGGGCATGGACGGGGGTGGTGTCAAACGGCTTGGTCCACCGCCAAAAAACTGTGGATGGTGTCAGGAGGGGCATGTCCGGTGCCAATTATTCTTCGGGCTCCAATAAATCCTTCACAACAGCAGTAGTGTGAGTGAAAGGTGTATCCGGCCACCACTGTTTAGTGGGGTGAAAAAAATCCGATTTAAAACTTTGGTTTAAACTTTAATAATGAACAACAAGCATATTTATTAGAACCATAATCTTGATGTGTCAAAAGGAAGGTCTCAACATTAATTTTTTGGATTAAAGTGCCCAAACATGCTTGCTGTTCCACAGTGCATTAGGCTTATGCAGTTGTAAATAATAGTTAATCAAGTGAAGCATTCTTAGTAATTAGTCACCAAAATTCATACAGACAAGGTGTGAAAAAAGAAATGGAATAGCGATTTTAAGATGCCCATTTGGTGGGGATTATATACAGGCATTTAAAAATTATGGCACTCAAATAAAAGCCTATCAAACTCTTTAAATACCATTGTTTGAATCACAAATGATTCATAACTTGATAATAAAATGGTGTCTTAAAATCATTCTAATTTGTATTCCCTTGTTTTTTGTTTTATATGACCTGACTAACATGGATCATGAAGTTTGCATAACATAATAACAACAGAGCAACAAGTAAATGTCACTGTCTGTTACAATAGTTCTATTTTCTGTCTCAAGTAGGTCTTTAAGTGTTTGTTGGGTTTTTTTTCTTCTCTTGAATGCTCAGGTATCCTTCTCCTATATGAAGAAATACTTCTCAACATGGACTTTATTCAGTTGGCCCAGTTCTTGACCAAACTCCCCGAAGACATCGACAACGATAAGCTCTTCAAGTGTATCGGTGAGATTGACATGCACCAGAGGAAATTCAGCCACGTCTTGGCGTCGCATCTAGCCGAGACTGCTGCTCTGTCATCATCACCATGACGATAACATGCAGAGAGGATGCAAGAGACTGAAGACGGGGTTGTCAATCCTGGGGGGACTTGACTCTATCAGGCTCTACAGTCTTGGCTGATGATGCATCTGTCTCATCATTCTTCTCATCTTAAGATGGTTGGAAGAAATTGATGCAGAGATATGCTGATAGGAACAAGCTGTAGTGCTGAACTAGTACAATGTGTGTGAGCTCAAGTATCAACACAATAAAATGTCTGCTTTAAATCATATTATGCAAAACAGTCTTACAATGACATTTGTACCCTGAAGAAACAGATGAGACTGAAACAATGCATAGTGGATGACAAGAATCGTGTACCAAGTGTGACGTTAGATTGCATAATTATACCGTGTTCAGTGGGGGATTTTTCTTGGCTAGGAGTACATTTGCCGGGCTTGGAAAGAGTCCAGAACAGCATTTCAAATTTTGCCCATTTTGGACCATAATTCCAAATTTATATTGCATGTACTAGCAAAAATAATCACAAAATCTGACTAACTTGAAGCATTCTTTTGGTATGTCCATTTACTCTTATTTGAAATCTGCTGTAGGTTTGGAAGAACTTGAATAAAACATTTGGCTTAGGTACTACTTTTTTGCTAGTGTTTATTCAGTGGTTCTTGAGAAATTTGAGCTATACTACCATTAAATCAGAGTAAATGAGAGAGTGTACATAAGCTTGATCAAGTCATATTTTGTTTTCTATTTTTGTTGTTCCTGTAATTGTGGAGTAAAATGGGAATTTTGTGATCAAAACCTTGTTCTCCCCAACTGACTTAACCATTGTATGTATGCCTAATCTTGTATGCAGCAGACATTGTCTTTTAAAAAAGATGTAGTGGTCTCCTAAAAACTCTATGTCAAATCAAGGAGAGTATTCAGGGGAAAAATTAAGAACATTTGCCACTGCAAATGGTTTTCCAAGAGGAGTTACAAATCACTCTCCTACAGTGTGCTTAAGGAGAGCTGCAGGGGAGTGATCAAATGCACTTAAGGAGAGCTGTAGGGGAGCGATCACTTTCGCTCCCCTTGAAAGACAATGTCTGGTGCAGATTTAAACATCTCTAAAACAAATTAGGATTTTTTTCTATTCTGTCTGTAAACAGATCATAACACAATATGCACCTTCAGTCATATTTTGTTTCAACACACCTCAGATAATGTGCTTCAAAAATATGGTATTAATAAGCATATTTTGGTGGAAAGTGCAAGTGATTTTGAGGGCCATACACAGTTACGTTAAAACTATTCATTGTGCCTGGGCATTTGTAAGCATTGAGTAAGAAAGTCAAAATTGTACTCTGGTAGGGCTACTCGCACTACAAGTTATTGAACTCTTACTAATATTTAGAGTATGAATATGAGTGTGTTGATGCAGTCAACTGTATTCGGTACAGAACTGCCTTGAGCAGCATTTTAGCGTGTGTGTGTTCTTGACAAGAAATTTACCATTAATTGTCCCTAAGAGGATTGACACCCCTTAACACTGACATTGATGTCAGGCGGGCAGCTGTGTTTGAAGGATATTAAATCAGTTACTGTATGCCTTTGATTGGGAGTTGAATGTATTTGATATTTTTTATACAAGCAAGTGTATTATCCATCATGCCTGGACTAATTTGCATGGTATGTCTTTTTACTTTATAAACAAAAATAAAAGGATAGTGATGTACATTTTTGTTTGTGAGTTGGTGTAGACATTGGGGGATCCTCAGGAGATGACCTTGATGTGCTGCTCCTTTAACCCCCTTGGCACTAACCCCTATAATACAACCTCTCTGATTGGCTCATATAAGACCAACCCATAGATAGCCCTAGAGTAACCAATCAAAATAGTGCTTCTATGTCTTTGTGTAAAACCATACCAAAAATTCTTCAGTACTCTCTTATTGCTTGTTTATATGATATTACCATGCCAAAAAGCCAATCAAAATCGTGCTCAGATGCTGATAGATGGCAGATAGTGCCCTGTGGCTAATCCCATGGGGCACTACTGGCAGATGTGATTGGTTATGTATAGCGGGAGCGGACATCCGGGAGTTTCAACAAATCTGCATGGCAACAACATGCATATTCGATTTCGCTCTGCATGCAACTAGTTTCATACAATGTGCAGTGAACCTAAAAACGCAATTTGCTCAGTTTATTTTCACCGCGATTCGGGGATTCTCTGAGGGCACATGTGGGTCCAGTGATATGACTGCCGACTCATGATCCAAAGGTTGTGGGTTCGAGCCCCACTGCGGCCAATGGTGTTGTGCACTTGGGCAACGAGCCTTATCTCACTTGCTTACGGCCCACCAAGCGATATTCGGGTAGCTGTTATGGGTAATATTACAATCTAAGTGCTGATAGGATTGTGCGCTTGGCCAGCTGCCAGCCTAGATGAAGCGAAATGATTGTGACGATCTTCCTGACGGCAGCGTATAATAATAGGCAAACAGCGCTTTGATCTAGATGAAATGGCACTTTATCCAAGCAATAATATATATTATTATATTATTCCCTTTTTTTTTTTCACTGTGAGGTGACGTCAGTTCCGCTCCCACCCGCCATAGGGTTTTATATATGTAAATACCAAATCAGAAACTGATAGGAAAAGTTTTAAAACTATGCAGATATTAAATGTCTAGTTTGATTGGTTACTTGGAGGTGTATATTATGTTTTATTACACCTCATGAATATTCATGAACAAAATCATGCTATTTCATTGGCTGATTCCTATTAGCGCCAAGGGTAAATTGTTACTTAGTTCCGGTTGGAGCGCGCCATCAGATTGCCGCTGTGGCAAATATTTCATATTTTGTTGAAAAAAAATTGTTTTTCTTGAAAACTTGATAATTAAAAACAATTTTTCAGTTGGCTCAAAATATTCAGCATCCGTCCTGTTCATTTTAAGCATTTCCCTTGGGGACGGGCCTCACAGTCAGTATACCACAAACTAATGATTTTCCTACAGATTTTTGTCCCGCTTGTCTCATACTCGGTGCAAAATTGCTTTTGTTGAACTGATTTAAACTTTTGAAGAACTAAACTGCAGAACCCCCGGTTGGTAATTTTAGGCACTGTAAACTTTGTTTTATGTAATAAATATAAGGGTAGTAGTGCATTTAACATGAAATAATGAAATTAATAATAATAATGAAATGACAGTAAGAATGAATAATGAAATCGACCCTCATCACCTTTTAAAAACCTCCAACAGGAAACTAAGAATCAACTTCCATGGCCTACATAGCGTGCTGCTATTTCCCTAGGGATAGATTGGACTATTTCCCTACAACCCTGTCCCCAGAGTCACAGTGGGGTTGTAATAAAACAAATACTACATGGTTTTATATCGGGAAATAAGGCCATTATTTTTCCCTGTTACTGGCTACGGGCCTATCACCCTCCCCCTTCGGGTTCGGGGTGATAGATCCGTAGCAAGTACCTTGGGAAAATAGTGTGCCCTATTTCCCTCTAACCGTGTTAGTAGTTGTAGAATATTGATGAAGGAGCCAATAAGAAAGGCTGTCTTAGGCGGTAATTAGTCCCTCAGGGTTGCAGAAAATATAGAGATTTAGGGAGAGACCAAATATACCAAAATTTTTTCAGAGAATGGCCGATGCATGTAGTGTGCAGATCTGGTGTAATATGTTATATTTACCAACCCCCCTGCACCACACGCCAGATTCCAGTCGCGTGATTCCAAAGCGGTGATTGTTATTCAATTCAATTTATTGTATGACCTCCAGGTTGGGTGGGGCGGGCTATTTTGAAATAAATGTAGCTCACATGTGCATGTTATTTGTCTGAAAACAGTGAACAGAATTAAGTGCTGCTATGATTTGTATATAGGGTCATAAACCTTCTGAAACGACCAATTTTTGTGGCCTCAATGTTAAAATACGTAGAAATTGGTCAAATCTCAATGTATTAATGACATTCTTGGACATGTACACAATGCACTGAGATTATTAAAAGTGTGTTTAATGTATGATTGTACAAGAAATTGAAACAAAATTGGAACTGTTTATTTCATAAACTCAAGAATTTCTTGAACAAAATGGAAAATAACTTAGGAGAATTTTCTGTTTTTGGCTTTTGTCTTTTTTAAAATTAAGCGCTTCACGACTTAGTCAAACCAGACAAGTTGTGATGCAGTTTTTTCAAGATCAGAATCATTATATTGCTCTTTTATTGAACTGACTCACAAAATCGGGTAATGCAGGAACCTTGACCTTAGAAAATATACGGCGTTATAAGGCCCCCCCCCCCCCCCGCTAACAGCGCCACCTTACAACCAAATCAATGCAAACTGAGGTAGACCTTGTGCGATAAAATACACTATCAAGCGATCAAGCTGTTGACAACGGAAGACAGCTTTGCTTGGATATAAACTTCAGGTATAATTTGTCAGAATTTAGTCGTGACATTTCTTTCTCTGAATTATTGGCCATGTATGGAGCTTTCTTAACATGTGCTCAGTTGAAGGCATAATTTTTTTTAATATATTGGCCAAAAATGTGAGCATAACAAGTATGCAAATCAGATTGTTCGATTTTTCTTCTGTGAGTAATGAATGATCAGTGAAGTACAAGGACACAGCTGGGTGTGAATTTTTTATATCTTCCTGTAGTTTGTGATCAATTTTGATAATTGGGTACGACATTGAGTTATCAAGAAGGGGATTCTGTCAAGCTGATGGTGGACCCTTCTTGGGGAAGGCTGAGGTGGGCTCTCTCCCATTATTCATCCCAGCACTGTCCTTGGACAAGCATCATGCAACTGAAATGATCATTTGTTGTGCCATTTTGATAAGTCTGGCAACTGGTCAGATCTTGACTGCTAATGAATTTGTGAATGATTAATATGGGTGGAAATAGGTTAAATGTAGTTAATGATTTTAATTGATATGAAATTCTTTCAAATATGTGATTATAAAGGTATTAGGACGCCGGCCACAAACCACAGGTACTGGATAGCTTGTCAGTGGTATTGTCAATGCTGTAGACCATAAACCAAAGTTAAGTTTGTTATTAGTTTGATATTCCTTGCGCTTTGAGAGTATAATGTTGAGCTCTAAGTCAGGCACTTTAACCTGCCTGAACCTACTAGAACATAACTTTTCAGTGTATGCTCATTCTGGCCAGAAGTAAGGAGTAATATCAAAGTTTTCATTGGTATTAAACTTGTCCATTGCTGTAAGTTGCAGTTGTAATACCTTGCCATTGTATGCTGGTACCTATTTCTGATCCTGAATGGAGAAAGCAAGCAAGTTAAAGGTGCAACTAAAGATTTTATATGAGGTGTGGCTTAGAAAATGAAAGCTCTGATTTTTGCACTGATGTGAAGCTTAACATTATAAATATCCCCATCTGAAAGGATTAAGCTGAGAATTACTACTTTGGTACAAAAAAATTGAAATTTCTAATTTCCTATTGGGGCAAATACAAAATTCAGCTTATACTTTATATTGAAATATATGCATTCCAAACCGCCTTTTATTTTTACTTTTAAGACATTTTTACCTGGCCAAATACAAGGAACGAAAGAGGAAAGAAATAGAAATTATTGAGAGTCTAATCCTATGGAACCAATCCATTTGATGATATATATGGATATTCCTCAAAATCATCTTGTTGCACCTATAAAGTGCCTTGATCAAGGTTACACTGCTATGGGTCTGACTGGGTTCATGAATCTAGAAGGGAGTCTGACTTTAGACCCGGGTTTAAACCAGTGTTAGTCCTACATGAGTGGACCTTTTTTCCTTCCAACATACTCCAAAAATGTGCTGTAACAGATAAAATTCCTCATGGATGGGCCATTTTGGCCCATCTATGAGGAATTTCCTCACCCGTTAAATTTAACTTTCACAATATTTTGAAAGGAAAAAAAGGTCCACTCATGCAGGAATAACTACCTGGTTTGAACCCAGGTATCCCTTTCAGAATACCAGCCTAAGAGCTTTGTGACATGTTTTTTATACCATTTTATTTTAAATAGTAATTATATTTTGTTTTAAACTAATGCCACTATATGATTTTATTTAACTTACATTTGGCAAGTATGTAGCCTTATATGCAGTAGTATATTTGTATTTGTAGTTCCAGATTATTTTAATCCTTATATTGATGGTGGTAATCCATATATATCAGGTATCATTCCATTTTATGTTCAGATATTGTTTTTATGTACTTTTATTTCATTATGTCCATATAGAATATTATTGTTAAAATATATACTTTTGTAAACTCCAAGCTCAAATTTTGGGAATATGCAATATATAGTATGCCGTAAAGTTGATGTTTAAATACAGAAGAAGTAAAAAAGGCAGAACCAAAAAACAAAATTATATTTCATTTATAACGATTAAAACATACCAGAATTATGAATTGAAAACCATTTATTAACAATACTTATGAGTGAAAATTAATTCCATTGCTCAACTCAGTAGTGTTTTATCACTATTATCAAAATCCCTTAATTGTGCCCATCAAAAAGTGATTTCAAAAAGTGTTATTAAAACTGTCTTAAAGGTGGGCTGGATTTTTCATACTGTCCTCCCCCCCCCACCCCCGTGGATGCATATCACCAAATACATCAATCAGATTTTGAGGTAAATCGGCCCAGCCGTTTGGAGAGTAAATTGTGTATTAAACTGGCCATAGGATGGTGTGTGTGTGTTAATTAATGTGGTCGACCACATTTGGAGACTTTTTTGTTCATAACATCAAAAGGAAACATTTGTTGGAAAGCAAGCGATATTGTATACATTTGATGAAACAAGTGTTATGTCATTTTTATCCCACGGCCATCACAGCGATCACAATGGTCGAGTGTATTCTCAATGGAGAATGACCTTTGACCTCATATCTAGGTCACAGGTCAACTTTACATTTGGATTCTTGTGCATGATCTCTCAAGAACAACTTATGATGTTATCGTGAAACTTGTCTGGTAGATACCCCATAATAAGGTCTACATTGAGTACGATGAAAAATAACCTTTGACCTTATGTCATTGGGTCAATTATGAAATTGCTCCCGTCCGAGTAAACCATTAATTATATGTGTTGTTCAAAACAGTCCAAATGCACAATAAATTGAGTTTTTGTATGAAACTGATTGTATACTCCATTTCCCTACCTCCATGCAGTGACGTCAGCGCGAGAATTGGTCGCAGCAGTAAACTGAGCGTGCTGGCTTAAACGACAGTGTTTTTACGCTCACGCACAATGACGGCACATCTTATCGCGTGTATAAAAGCTGTGTCGAGGTTATGACATCATTGCGCAGAGGTAGAGAAATGGACTATTAGGTGATTTTATTTAATAGTGATAAAATTCTAATGGGTAAAGTAATTGAAATACTTTTTCTCACTTAATGGACTTCAATTCATAGTTCATTATGATGCAACATTTTTGGTTTATGAAACATATTTGTTTGTGTGATTCGCTCCGTATGAATTTGGATGAAATTTAACCATAACTGATAGTTTTTTGTGTCATATGTTTTATGTTTAGAAAAGTGTGTTATTATCTGTTTTATGAAGACAAACCAATGCATCATTGTATATAGATATTTTGTAGAAAACTCTTACTTTTTAGTCAGTTTGGGTTATTTAATACAATTTGTATCCAATAACATTTTTTGTACCAATTATTTAGGTGGTGGGACAGCGTGTCGGTTGCCTTGTACCCATGTATCCCTAATTATAGATATAATTTCAGTTGTGTTACAAAAACTAAACTTGAAACAAAACATGCAGAGTAAAATTAAGACCAAAGACCTTATTCATTTTTTCGTTTCACGTTTTTTGGCAAATGATGTATGAATTAAAAAAAATATGCATCCCTTTGTTGAATGGTCTTAGGAGTTTGTGCACACATACACTTTAAAAAGCAACATATACATACACACAAACACACACACATAAACACACGCACATGCACCCGAATGCACACACTCGGTTTCATATGGGCATTTTATGTTATATTATAATTTGACATTGGTGTTTATCAATTTACATACTATGCATTGCGGTTAAAAAATGGAATTATGTAAATGGGGGAACAAGCAACTTTTCCCACTAAATTTTGGAATTAAAGGCTGACTCAGAGATTTTGAAATATAATTTTTTGGTCTATTCATTGAAAATAGTCAACTGGAACTAGAGATATTCGCCTAAAATGCTCAAATCCAAAGTTTGATATAAAATTGGATCGATTAAGCCCAAATTAATTGGTCGAGCTATGAGTTGCAAAATATTGGGCGAAGATGCAGTCGAGCCCATATTTTTAAAACTCATAGCAAGACCAAATTAATATGTGCGTAAATCAACCCATTCTCATTATCATGTTTTGGATTCCGATATTTTCCCCCACACTTTGACGCTCAAAACATGATAATGAGACGAGTCGGGCTTTCCTTTTCATGCATAAACATTTATGTATGTATAACATTGCCATAGGATACTGTGTAAAACCAAAATTCCAGATCCGTAATTTATAACAAAGTTTGTGATTTTCTATATGAAGGACTTTTTTTTTGATCCAATCTTAGTTATTTCACACGTGGGATTAGTTAATGCACAAGCATATTATATGCACAATCAACATTTTTGGAAAATTTTGAGGGCACCCTCATTGGGAAATCTCCGAGTCAGCCTTTAAATCAATCGATGATCCCATTATATATGATGTGTACCCATTGTAAAGAAAAGTGCATCTGTCAATGCATAAATAACCTGCTCTTCACTCGAATTTTTCACAAAAAAAAAAACATTCATACTTACTTTGTTTTAAAAAGAATTTTTGATAGAAACAAATATGTGTGTGCACCCCAAAACATTGTTGTGATAGGAAAATATCAAAGACCAGTGTTACCCTTTTATACACAAGCAGTTTGATACTAAAGAAACTTGATGTCCTGAATAAAAAGTTGATATATGCTGATACTAGGACATACTAAGCATATCAGTCCATCTTAAGAGGTTTCTTTTAATATGATATGGGCATGTATTTCTTAAAGGAAATATGTATGATTTCTGAATATTTGGAAAATTGGTATGGATGGAAGCTTAAGTAACGTAGAACTACATATAAATCAAATAAAGTTGAATTGAAATGAAAAATGTCCACATTTGTGGAGTATTTTGCCCTTTTAATTTCCTGCCATAGTTACCGAAAAGGTTCCGACAAATCCACATCGCAGGCAAATGGTGACGTCAAAGTGATGACCATCCATAAGTTACGTCGTGGTGACCATCATATCGCAGCAGTGTGGCACTTCAAGAATAATTAATCACAACGAAATTGAAACAAAATATGTCATCTGAATTTTTTTTCTAATTTTATTATTACTTTTTAACCCAATATTACCAGTGTCATCAATAGACAATCGAGTAAAAACGTTTTTTGGGAATCACTTTGACGTCACGGACGTTGGGCGCTTTTGATCAATGAAGCCGTGGCGAAAAATCCGGCCCGTTTTCTTCGTATGTCAAAAAAAAGCAAAATTTGAAATGCCTCTATTTTGTTAATTTTACATCAAATTGTATTATTTTTTCGGGAAAGGAATTGTGATTGTATGTACATATATTTTATGAATGTAAGTCCAAAAAACTGAGCTTGACAAAAATCTTGACATATTTCCTTTAATACAGTTGAAAATTATATTAATATATAAGAGGATAAGAAGAGATTAATGGGGTACCGGTTGCCCTAAGCAGAGAAAGCAACCATGAGAATATGTATAGGTATTAAATTTACTGGGACTTCCCATGTGAGAAGAATGGATCGATTGTTCAATACTCCGTAGATGATGTTTATTTAAGGGGTTGGCATAGGGTGTTTTTTTTCTTCCTATAATTGTTGCCGAAGAATTTCTCAGGCAGATTGGGTAACGTGCAGTGTGGAACGTGCGTCAACCCAGCACAAATAAGGTCTTGACAAGCTCCCCGTTTGGTAATTAGTCGAGAGGTTGCACCTATGCTGCGATTTAATTTGTAATATACGTGCGTTCGGCTTGCCTGAGAAATTCTGACATGAGGCACATGTTTTTTTTGTGCGGACTCCCCTCCAAAACCAAAAGGTGGGTATATTTGGAAATTACTCTTAATAATGCTTTTGTTTTCTAAATCACTAACATCAAACCACAACTTAAGATTACAGGTTTTGTATGGCTTGAGTCGATTGGCAAATGTACGACATTCATTCTTGCTGCATGAATTGGCTGTCACAAGTTTTGTTTTTATTTGGCTCCATTTGCCTGGTTTGGTCAACGGCATTTCACGCCACTGTACCAAAGGTAAACAAAGTTACCACGTTCCTGATTACTGAGTCACCTATAGGTGCTTTTTCCTCAAGAAAGAATTATTTTCCTTCATGCCGATGATAAGAATTGTGATATTTTACCTGTGTTTGACTTTGTTTATATGAGAACATAATATTTTAATATTGTAATTTCATGCATGCATGTTTTTGGTAATTTTCAAATGAGAAATTTCAATCACTTTTTAGTTTAATATGTCATTCATAGTGAATTGTTCAGTGGGAAAGCGATTAATTGAATTTGGGATTTCCCGCACACTACAGTTTTCCGTCAAATCTTGTGACCCAGCTGTAACACTTTGTACTCACGCAGAACCGCCGGTAGCACGCGGTGAATGTCCGGTCATATTTATGCCACTCCAAATGAGGTGCAAGCATGTGCGCTGTGTCTTATGCTGACCACTTATTGTAACGTGGCACATATCTAATCGCGGGTCCGTCTTCTGCTAACTGTAGGCCTTACCTTAATACATAACACAAGCACTCTGTACCCTATACCACAATAATTGGCACTTTTTTTTTTTTTTAAATTAATAAGTCATCACTTTCCCCCCTTATGTTCCACAGTTTTCATATTGGTTTTACATTAGATCCATTGCAAAGCCCTAAGTTGGGGTGCTGAGATATGAAACGGGTTGTCGGCAGCTAAACCCTCACCCCAGGTTTTTTTAGGAAATCTGATGAGGAGGGTCTGTTACCCTGGTAGAAGTAAAAAATAAGAGCTACCTACAAGGGCGTCAGTTCTGGAGACTAATGGCTGCCATCCAGCACGCTGCTTGCCAGTGGTGGGCGTGGTTGCAAGGCTGTTGGCCCCCAGCCGAAAACTGTGGTTTTGCGTCAGGAGGTCAACCGTCAATTATCTTTTGCTTCAATACATCTCACACAGCAGTGTTGCCGAGTGTGATTGTATCCGGCCACCCCCGTTAAGTGGGGACAAACCAGATTTAAAACATTTGGTATAAACTACCACAAACTAAATAAAAGAATTGCACTTTTTGCAGATTTTCACATCTTTTCATTTTCTAAAGAGGTCCATTGACTAAATCTACATGTGCAGATATGTGAGTGGAAATGGCTTGACTTCTAACAATGTATCAATACTGTAATGTGTGGAAATATTCATGCTACATTAATTTTCCCACTTTTCGTGCACTTCTGAGCAAGCGCGAAATTAAAGGTGCTTGTTCCGATTTATGTGTATTGTGTTCTGTACTTGATATGAGAGCCTGGCACTTGTACATACACCCCATCAAGTACCGTGGGAAACAAACTTGCGGTTTTGATGGTAGACTCAATAATGCATGTTGCAAAGCCCTATTCAATACTGTGCTAATATTGATGGTTAACCACTAAAACGGCGGTTTTTTTGTTTATATCTTGCGATTGAAATGGATTTGAGGGCTCAAATTTCAGGAGGACAATGAGAAAAATACGGCCTTTCATCTGATATCAAAAGCGATACTACTTCCGGGTAAATCAGGGGGGTCCCAAAGACGATCGGAACACGCAACTTTAAGAACACGCAAAAATGTTTATTTTGTGTGTAAGTCTATGTAGGATAGCTGAAAAAGCCAATTTAAAAACAAGTGTAAATGATAAAAATTGCAGAAGCACAACAAATTTCACCCATGAAAATTACCACTTTTACAGTATTATGTGTGGAATCAAATCTGAGACGCGTCGCTAAAAATGATGTGCGTTGACTGCGTATGCACAGCTGTACTTGACCTAGTAACAAGGCATCCTAGTAACGTAATACGTTTGCACGATTGGCCATTACAGGAGAGGTCAATTGAACTTTTGTTGCGTGCTGCGCTCGGCACAAATACTGCGATTGGCGCAGGGCGACGTGTCTCAGATTTGATTCCAGACATAATAGTAATTCTGGGGCCTATAACAAAGTTCTTGGTTGTCTTCCACCCATCAACCAGAATTTGAGAAATAAACAATTTTTTTAGCAACTCAAATTTCATTCATGTGATTGTTTGGTTCAGTAAACATGGACTTCCAATGAGAAAAAAAAATACTTGTAAAAGCTTTCAGGATGAAAAGCTATAATCAACCTGAGACAAACTTCCTTTTTTTCTTGGCTTAATATGAGAGTCACACATCTCTATCCTCCACTTCTTCCCATTTCAGGGAACGATATGCCACTAAATTTGTTGGAAAAAGATACAAGGAATAATTGGGTTAAGGTAGCAAATATCCATCTATAGGTTTTTTAAACAGTATTTTATGCATGAAAATCAACGATATAAACAGTCATTTCAAGTCTATATTTACATGCACGTATAGAGATTACAGATTCGGATAAATGGTACTGCCTTTGTCTTATATGCACAGATTTCAAGCCAACCACTTTCAGGTTATGTTGGCACATATATACCAGTAACATAAATACCATATGAATTGTGATTACTTTTTTATGTTTAAGATCAGCAAATCGCTGCTTTTTCCTTTAATGGTTTTATAATTTTTCAATGTTATTTATATTCTTGAAAATTTCAATTTGGTGAAAATGCCAAGAAAATGATTATAATAGCAATATATAAAACAATATCCCCAAAACTAAAAATTCAATTTTGACACATTCCTGATTTGATTGGGTATTTGCTACCTTAAAGACACCATATTCAGTTATAGATTTGTTTTAAAATTACTAATTATCCCACAGATGCCAGTAAAAAGGTGGTTTGACAGACAAGCAAATCTATTTTGTTCTTTTTTGTGACCTAAATGAAAGCTTGGGCATAGCCCTCTTGAGCATGGCATCAGTTATTGTTTTGATGAGAAACATGTTGTAGTTTGTTTGATATAGGGATGGGCAATGCACACAACAGAGCAAGCTCTGGTGACATGTTGATTGCATACCAAATGGTAATTGTGGTAATTATCAGAGAAATCCAAATAATTTCTAATGTGTTTTGAGTCATGCTGAGGATGACTCTTTAAATCTAAACAATCAATTTTTACTAAAACCCCTTTACATTTGATGGTCTCTCTCTGTGTGTGTGTACATCTACCCCACAGACACAGGCCTTCAAGAAAAACAAATAATTACAAAAAAACTTGTAAAGAAATACCCAAAATACACTTAATGCTTTAAAGACAATCATAATATGTCAATCAATCAATTCACACTAGAGAATAGGTGTAATGTAGCTGGATTTTTTTCCAGGCTAGTAGCGCCAGCCCATATCGAGGGGTCAGTGAAACAAAGACGTAACTCCATTTTGGTCATTTGGAGAAAACTGATTTTAAAATAGTTGTCTACTTGTTTTAATTGTGCCTTTGGAAGTTATCCCATGGTTCAACTGGTCATTAATTTATTAAGATTTTGGTAGGTCATTTATTTGTCACTATTTGGTATCAGAAAAAATGGGCCTTATTTTATTAACAACATCTCGTATTTTCAAAAAATGGAGTTACGTCTTTGTATCACTGACCCCTCGATATAAAACTATAGAAAGTGGTTGGTAGTTTCTTCCAATTTTCAAAAGGCCATTTAATTGGATTAATACAACTTGTGTATTTAACATGTTTGCAGATAGTCTGGAAATATCTATTATTACTTTTCAAGAAAATTTTATTTTTATTTTTGTGGGCTACATGTTTTTATCTGCAAAATGAGATCAAATACCATTTTAAGAATGGCAGAAAAAAATAAGTATCCTGAAAATAACTGCAGTTCCCATTGAAAATGCAAACATCAACATTTGTAAATATTTGCAAACACTTTTGGAGAAAAAAAAATCATGTTCACATTGTTCTCTTACTGTAGCTTGCTTAGCTGTGTGTGTTGTCCACCCCTATTTGAGAGGGCACACTGGGTTTTTTAGGCGGTTTTTAGTGGAAATTATCAAATTTGTCTTTTGATAAGTGATGTGGCCCTCAAGTGCTATGCCATTAAATCCAAGAGTGATATTCAATGAAATGGCCATTGTATGATGTAAGCCAGAGGGTGTATTGAGTCAATCCCACAATGCATCAGTTTTGGGAAATTTCACCTCAATAGGGTGATGTGATCCCACAAAAATTCTGTTCTTAACACATAAAAAGCCTGACTTTTACGCTCATTTTAGCCCACAAAGCGTTAGTACTTAGGGAGTTTTTTGCATGATTATGAAATGTATTGCGGTTCTTCAACTTTTGGAACACTTTTTATCCCTAAGTACTGACACATGTTTAGTACAATACAGTATAGGCACATTGCAACGCATCATGGGATTGATTCAAAACACCCTCTGGATGTAAGCAGTGGGTCATTGAGGTAAAATCTTGAAGACTATTTTTAAAACTTTGGTATGATCATGGATGATAATCGTCTGATATCTCTATCACTCACTACAAAATAAGATATCATTCTTTCAACAAAAGACCAGAGTCTTATTTTGGAGTGGGTGTTGAGTACACTGTTTTGTAAGGAAATGATGATGAGTTGAATAGTGTAACCAAATTGAAATAGTGTATATAATTGTGTATATGCATATATTAAACTACTAAACTGTAAATTGAACCCTGTACAATATACATATATATATATATACACACACACATGTTCATATAAGAGATTTGTGATTATTGTATCAATTGTCAATAAAAAAGATGTATAGAACTTGGATAATAAGCAATGCGTCCATAGTCCTTTATTTGTTTGGATTAAAGGAGAGAAATGATTAGACTTTGGTTTACAAAATGACAGTTGTATTCTCTAAGTTTAAAGTGACGGGAGGAGATTTTTTTGATACAAATTTCTCTCAAATTACACATAATCAGTTGTAGACCACCTACCTTTCGAAAGTTTATTGGACAAACAAGTTCAAAAGAAAACCGCAAACCTTGCAAAGCACAGTTATCACTCCTCTTATCAAAACCACGGCATTCCTGAATGTGCAGTTTGAATGTTATTGCATTCTAACATTGTTCACTTTGACGAACACCTGCTAACACCTGGTGCAAAGCAGGGGAGGATACAGAGGTATAAAACAGGTAGGTATTTGGAAAATGTGGGAAAATCTGGTAGGGGTTGAAATGAAGATTAAAACATTTTAAAAAAGTGATGCGTCTGGACGAACCCCATAGACCATCTCCCCAGCATCCACCTATGACAGAATTAACGGTTCTTTATCAATGTGATCCTCTGGTCCTACTGAGCACCAGAGGCATTTCATGTCATATGTACCTTTCAATTTTGCTTTATCGGTAAACAAGATATCCTCAAGAAAAGGTTATTTCACACAAATTTCATTTGATTCTGACAGTGCACTTGATGTTATGAGCAAATGGTTTAGATCATTCGCCCTCCGGGCACAGATGGGGGGAGGGGTATATTGCATGTCATTACCGCTGTATTTTTGGCATTAAGGGCAAAGCCCTCATATTGCATTCTGTTTTACCCTACAGAGTAATTGCGAGCATGCTGATTGGCTTACATAAGAGTTCCAAAGTCATCCGCAAAGTCAAATCGTAATTGTAACACCCGAGAACTCTTCTGGATTTTCTTGGTGTTATTGTGAATCCAAGTTCAATTTCCATATTGCTTGTGGCACGCTTAGGGCATAATCAAGGACCAATAATAAAGAGAAATGGTGCACGTGTGTCCCTTTGCAGTACGCCAGCCATGTATCCAATTCCAGCATCTCTACCCAAGCATAACAACCTAGCTCTTGTGTTAGAATATATATTACGATGTTGGGGGATTACATAGGCTTTGAGGCTTTTCATCATCTTGCTGCAGTGGATGGAGTCAAACGCTTTCTTGAAGTCGATACACGTCAGAACCACAGGCCAGTTTGTCCTCTTCACTTCCTCAAGGATACGTCTAAGGGCTAGGATTTGGCTATAGTCATTCAATTTGGCCTGAAGCCATTCTGGTTACTTCTAGTTTGTAGTTGGGAATATGACATTCATGATTCGGTTGAGGAATCATGCGGTTGAAGAGTTTTATAATAGATACACGTCAGACTGATACCTCTGTAGTGGTCAAAAGTGGTTAGGTTCCTTTTTATTTTTTTTTTTGGGGGGGCTGGAGATATTAGAGAGTGACCATTGCTCAGGCGTGTATTCTCCATTAAAACCCCATTGCATATTCAAGTTCAAGTACACTATATTGGGGGGTATTGTCCGGTCCGGGGCTTTTGCCCTGTTTCAAAGACGATTTTCCCTTGGCGTATTCTTCCATTACATTGTAAATGGGCCATCATCAATATTGAGGTTAGTGAAGAATGTTGGTATCTTCTCGTCAGATCAAGATACTTGGCGCTGCACCACAATCCCCCCCTTCCCCCCCCGAAAAAAAAACAAAAAATTGTTTGAACACTTTTCTCTCTATATCATGTAAAAATGTCTCCCCCCGCACCGCCCACTCAATGTGGGGGGAAAAGTGTGATGTCTTCTTCATTCGCCAAATGGCATCCACATTGTATCCGGGGGAGGGGGGGGGGCAAGTGCGCTCGAGTCTGCGTCTTTTGACTCCACAATCAAAAGCAACCACATTGTAGGTCAATCACAATTCACGCACGGATTGGCCTTTCGGTAAATGCAGCGTTCGACACTGTTTTTCGATGATTTAGGCGCCCCTTGAAGTGTGTAAACCATGTGTTTTTACTCTTTCCTCGAACTTGCCATATTGTTTTTTTTTTTCTTGCAACCTGCCCTCCCTTTGAGTTTTTTCTTCCTGTGACCTCATTGATGAGCCTGCCATGCTCCCGCGAGGGGCATGCTGTACTCGATTAACATTCTCTATTTCCTTTATCTCCTCTGTCGTATGTCTATGAAGAGCATCTCCATGTTTCCCCCTTCCTAAAAATACATTGGGAGTTTTAGTGTGAGGTGCTTTTGGTTTCTCCCTCCTCGGAACACAGACTTTCCATGCTAGTGGCACTACTATCGCTGATACCTCATTTTATGGTGTAGCGGGGGATGGCCTGCCCAAAAAAAATCATGCCATGCTCACAATTTTCAAAAGCGACCGGACACGCATAGCTATCTGCAATGCGTGTAGTTGGTGGCCAAGAAACCACCGCTGCAACGTAGAGCTAAAGATACTACAATGCACACCATGATTTTAGTTTACATGCATTTATTTTTCACATCACCTAAAGAAATCACAATACAATGTTCATTGTCACATTTGCCAGATACCAACTCACTGCCAACACCATACGACACCATCTTTTGATTTTTGACCCTTTTCCATACAATGCTTGCTATACGCATTTTGTTACCAATTCAATAAACATATGTATTATGATCGACCGCACACAAATATGAACTCCAATATCAAATGGCTCACATACTTCACATTTGCACCAATGTTCAAATAAAAGTCCATGCACTTTTCATGACTAACCCTGAATTTCCTTTCTTAATACAATTCCACAGCTACATTCAATAGGGTCGAAAACACCGGGGTTTCACATGAATGTTTTTTTTTTTATTGCACTCCACCATGGAAAAATTACCACAATATTTTTAACATACCACTGTACCATAACTTCCGCATAATGCAGCATTCGTATTTAAAATTCACCTCATCACAAACAATACAACTTGTCGAGCAAAACTTACCAATTCTGAATACCACACACTAGACGATGTACAACCAGGCATTCACAAATTGGCCGAAATTTTCACAAATAAGCATCTTCCCCTATCACAGGTACTACATCACAAAACATGTAATTCTGTATACCAACACTTTTTAGTGTTCAACCAGGCATTCAGCCGCATTAACAAAAAGTAAATTATAATGGCAACACGCTTTCCACATTAACCATAAGCCAAACCTATAGCGTTTCTTCCGCATTCAAAAACACTCACACTACACACACACCCTCCTTCTGTAACTCACTGTTTACATTGCAACTCAAATCAACATCACCCTCCCCAAATCCACCCTCTCTAATGACATACACAGACCTGCAACTCACCCCGCCACTCACACAGGGATGCCAGTGCTCTGACCCCTCATGTGTTGTTTTTTTACCCCAACCCGCAATGCGCATACTCTACCCTCCTTACAATTGGCACAGCTCTTTTAACCGTCATCCGCACGTCGACCTTCCCTCGTCTAATTAATCAATAATTTAGCACACTAACCCTGGGTCTTTGGGACATTCACCCATCACCTATGCTGGCCAAATCTACAGACGTTCTCAAAAGTCAACGTCAATTACTAAAGTGAATCCGGCCACGTCTGGCATGTCATCTCCATTTACATCCGTCGGAAACCTATGCATAACCCCCTTCACTATCTCGAGCTTATTATAAACTACCTAACACCCCAATATTCAAAACCGCTTTCAAACGACGATACCTCTAGTTGCGCGCATGCCCACACACATAGGTCAATGCACGTGGCATAAAATTAATACAATAAGTTACAATAAATGAATTTCATTTACACTCTGATATACTGTTACCAAAGAGG
This sequence comes from Ophioderma brevispina, assembly GCA_023653785.1. Classification (NCBI taxonomy): domain Eukaryota; kingdom Metazoa; phylum Echinodermata; class Ophiuroidea; order Amphilepidida; family Ophiodermatidae; genus Ophioderma; species Ophioderma brevispina. Next base: position 57,508 of record JAMKCH010066573.1, read on the forward strand.
GCGACAGAGCGTGGGGGGAGAGAAGAAGGGGGGGGTAGGGAGGGGGGAAGAGGGATAGAGGGGACGAGTATAAAGGGGGAGAAGGGGGGAGACAGTTCTTTCAGATGCCGAACCAAAAGGTGCAAGAAAGAAATTTAGAATGCTTTCAATGTCTCTACGCAACACACACTTTATACACAATGCAGCCGCACACTCTTCCCTAACGTTATCCCACACGAACCCGAATCTTATTCTTAACCTGAAAACCAAAATTCTCATACCACCTTCCAATAATCGATAACCCAACACCCCACATCATCCCAATCTCATGCCTCTATAACTCGCGGGTCATCTTAGACTCGCCCAATAATACTCATCTCCAATACGACTCTAACCCTGGCTACCCACATCATGACAAACCCTTATTCACCACAGATCCTTAACAACAACACACATTAACTGCAACCCACACCATCACCACACACCTATCAACACACTCAACCCAACATCTAACACATTGGCCGACCAAGCAGAACTTGTTGATGTTTGTATAGCGCTGCACAATGTTTACAACACCTACCTCATTCGTGCATCAACGCAATCACTTGAATTGGATAGATCAAAACCGGAATCATCCACACCGGTTGAACTACACTTTACCTTAATAACCTGCTCGCACTTAAAGGTAATGAGTTGTATAGATCACAACTACAGATGTTTTACAACGCACATGGTGAATGTTTACATGTTTTGAATCAAGTTTTGGGCTGCCTGCTGTTTTACGTTCGGTTAACCAATTGTTTTTACTTTAATTTCTCCAATCTCCAACTTCTCAATCTCAACCCAATTTCCAAATATGAAGGAAAACTTAGTTTTCCTCACGAAACTCCAACATCAAAACCCATCCTCCAATTTACCCCCAACAGCAAGCAACACGTTTTATTATTACTCACAATCATGTGGTCACATACAAAAGTCAATTACAATATATAATTATGTAATCTTGGTCCTCAGTAGGTCGTGCTGTCTGGTGTCTTCAGGCTGTCTTGTTCGTTCTTGTTTACTCGTCCGCGACTTGATTGATCGCTACACTGGAGTAACCTTTAAAATCCCAATTTTAATCATAACTCTTACAACCCGGCTGGCTCTCTTCCGTACCCGAATAAAATCCGATTTTGTCCCATCAGTCGGTATCCCGTATTGCGTACAATCTCGGTACATAAAGCGAGAAATAAGACAACATAAGATGCTGGGATTCCTGTCATCGTGAGGCACAATCGGTCCATTGTATCACCCTCCTAGGTTAGGCCAGCGATGAACAGAAAAAAAAAAAAAATCATGCATAATGAGCATTCTGGTTGATGCTGCTGTTGACACTTCACGCTAATAATAAAAGCAAACAGCGGTACTCGTGGGGTAAAAATGTCCACATTCACAACAGCCTGCCTCGTCAGCTTTTACTCGGTCGTCTGCCAAATCATCTCCTTATCTGATGGTATTCTTTATAAAGTCCATGTTGTCTGTTATAGTCGTCCGCACCAAAAGTCCGCCCATCCCCAGAGATTGTCTAGTTCGCCATCACGTCTGAAGTCCGTCCCCCCATCTCTACAGTTTATGTTCTCGGCTGTCGGAGTCCGTCTCCTCATCCCCATCTCCACAGTTGATGTTTACTCGCCATGTCTGATCCGTCGCTCATCGCCCCAAACTTTTTCCGAGCGCGTAAGCCCAAATTCTAAGTCGCCGACCAATCAACATGCGCAAGTCGGGGAATTCCCAGGTGTCGACAGTTTGCGTCTTCCGGAGTAGGACATGTTTGTGCCCTTCCACCACCTGCCGGCTCTTTTTATGAACTACGCAATACAAATGCCAAAAATCAGAAGGGTAAATAGAAATGAGGTGAAAATCCTGTTACACAGCCCACCCCCTAGGAATTTGCCGTCCGGCAAATTAACAATGCCGAAAGACAATCCTCAAACGGGATTTTCCTACCTTAAACAATTCACAATTATCATACACCAAAAATCTAAAATCCTACATACATTATCCCAGTTACCTAACTAGCGTTGATATAGAGGTCCATACTAACTACCAAAGGTGTCCCACCTTTTTATTTCTATAGTATGGTAAACGAATTCCTTAAATAGGCCCGACTTTACAGAATGCATTCACTTAGGGTTATTCTAATCGAGGCATTGTTATCATAAAACGAAGTGATAAAGGTCTAGTTTCACTCTTATCACCACAAGACCGACATGTCAATGGGAAATAAACTCATCACGCCTAAGCGATTGAGTTTGTGTTATCGGTATTGAAATACCCTCCATGGAATACGTATTGCACTATGTTAATCATGTTATTGTATGCATGTTACTATAGTCTGAAATACACCTATAGTGCATTTCCATACAGGAATGAAATTGTATTTAGTGGCAGTGAGTGAGTTATATGACTTGAGTGTCCTCCAAGATAAACCGGGGTGGCACGTGCATTTGAAGTCTCCTACTTATTGGATAGGCCAAAACTCCAAGTGACGAACATACAACGCGAATCGAGTAGAGCATCCGTTGAATTATTATCGGAGATCTTTCTGATATTAATATTCTAATTACAAAATTCCTTGCGGTTGCGACACATAGATATTTTTCGAGCTAACGCATTCAGATGGTTTACTAGTCCTTACCATGCAACCGTGTAAAATTCTCACATTTTTTGAAAATGGGGTCGCTCTTCTTGCTTTTTAACTTATATGCAAGTCCACGAATCAATGCCTTATATATATTATGTTTGATCTACAGTTGAAAGTCTGTCCCTACTCTTTCAGCATTGTACGGGACGGGAGTTACTTTTTGAGACGTTGGAAGATGTCAAGCAACAGGAACCCCTTCCCCGCAATACTATTACAACCATTGACGTATCATCACGTTTTCGAATATTCCCATGGCGAAGGCATTGAAGCCGCTTATCGTTTCCTCAATTCATCTCATACCACCCAACAAAGACTGAATTTCCACTTGCCTTCAGCCATGCTTACTACATATTTTTTGTTCTTGAAGATCCATTATATTCAAATATTTGGGTACGGCGATGGGCACGAGAGCCGCACCTTCCATGGCGCTTCCTATTTCTGGGACACCTTGAGGAACAACTTTTACACGCCACCATAAACCTTGTCTTTGGTTACGTTACATCGATGTACGTTTTCATCTTGTGGGTCAGAGGCATCAGGCCTCAGCAGTTTGTTGACTTTGCCAACATTAATCATCCATCTTTAAAATTTTCCCGTATGACACCTGAATTAGTAGTCCTTTCATCGATGTGGGGAAGTCATCAGCAAAGAGGGTAGCTGTCAACCGAATTTTATACAGCGACTGATAAGCATCAGTATCATAATTGGCAATCATGTCACCCTATTCATCAAACAAAGTCTTCCATAGAGTCCTTGCTTTCCCGTCTACGAAGACTTTGTACTTCGGGTGAAGTATGAGAGAAAGACTTCGATCTCATAATCCAACTGTATAATAGGGGATCCCACACTCTATAGTTCAACAACAACAAATACAAGGCATTGGCTATTCCACGTACTACTGCACTCCAACCTAGGTCTTCCTCTAGATCCAACCTCAATACAGGGTACCTTTTTATTGGATTTTCACCCGCTCTGCCCAGTCTGGTTGGATTCGCCATACTTTACCTTTATGGGTTGGGCTATTTCAAAGTTTTCATATTTCCAGAAGACAAATCAGAATCTGCATTTTTTTGATCTGTAATTACCAATTCTTTGCTCGAAAACCCTTTTTTATTTACTATCCGAACAACAACTTTAATATAAAAAGCTTGGATTCGGGTTGCTTAACCCTGGAATCACGGTCGAACTTGACATATCGCCGAAAACAGGTTTCTATCATCGTATTTATTTCCATCATCATATCCAGCATCATAACAACACAACGAAAACAAATAACCAGAAAAAAGACACTTAATAACACCCAAGATTTATATGTTTATACAAAAATAAACTATAATTGTACAATGCACAGACGTACACACAAGATGAGATACATGCCCTTCAGTTGATTGATAGTACCTCTACCTACTTTAATATGCCATATTTCTAACGCTTGATATGACAATCGTAGCCCGAGAATTAGAAGTATTGTACAGATTTTCTAATAGCTTGATCAGAAAAGTCAGTTTAAAGCTTGGGGATCTTGTTATTCTTTTCGTGTGTGGTAATCTTGGTATATGCTTAAATACATTCAGGAATTGTATCATTGTAATGTTTGTATATACATACGCCTAGTTCGCCCAGCAAGAAATACCGATCCGGGGATATCTGTAGTGATACAGAGATTAGAAATCGGTTTCTGCTTATCCATTTTTTGCAATTGAATATTATTTATATAGGTAAACAGTGTAGAGTATATGCATAAACGAACAGGTAAAATAAACGTTAATATTAATTTTATTGCAGATTGTACCTATAGGATTGGTGGGTTCTTCCCTATATTAAAAAAAGCTAAAGGAATTTGATTCTTATTTCCTGGTTGAGCGCCCATCAGATTTGCCGCTGTAAAATATTTCCTCAACCTCCTTTGTGAAAAAAAATTGTTTTCTTGAAACTTGAGAATAAACACAAATTTTCAGTTCTCAAACGATTCAAGCATCGCTTCCCTGTTCATTTTAAGTAGTGTAACTCTTGGGAGGGATCACATGATCTTAAATGAAATTTCCCCTGAGCATTTTGTCCCGCGTGTCATAATACTGGGTGGCAAAAATGCTTGAACTGAGTTCTAAACTTTTGAAGAATAAACCTGCATACTCGTTTTTTGTTAATTATGATGACTTTAAAACTGTGTAATAAATATAAGGTTACTAGTGTATTCAAGATGCCTTTAGTGTAATATGAAATGAACAGTAAATAATGACATGACAGTAAATAATGAATAATGAACTACCTCAACGGCACTAAGAATCAAATTCCATTGGCTAATATGTTTCACCGATAAGGACTCTAAGAAATTTCGTTATTTTTGTTTTTTCTAGGAGATTACTAGGACAGTGTAGTTTAATCATTGGTTTTCACACGTCCTGATCATTGTCATAATTATCATTTTTTTGATGTTTCGGTAAAGTGTTTGTTTGATGTTTTGGTGAGGGTATCTAATAACATGTATTTGTTTGCTTTGAACTAGTTCCTGAACGTCCTTGTTTAATTAAATTTAATAGGAATGGTGGGGGTGGTGGTGTCGTCGGCAACAATAACTTCCATACTCAGACGTACTAACTAGATCATTTACAGAGAGTATAAAACGAGTGGTCCCAAATTGCTCCCTTGGTACTCCCTCATTCATATTTTTGTAATCACAGCCTTGGTCTTGTATAAACAGAACATACTGTTTTTCGATTTTTTATAATAGCTCTTTACCTCTTCTATCAGGGCATCTCTATTAATATTCTAAATTCATATAGTAATGGATCGTGAGCGGATGGCAAGTCTAAAACACACCAATTTTAAATTCATATCTTTCGACTGCATATTTTTTTGTTAACTCGCTCTATGATTGCCATACGATGGATGTATTTGGTCTAATCAAATTTGGTCTTTGAATTCAATCTTTGTTTTGTTAATTAATAACATCAACCATCTATGAAAGGACTCATCCTTCAAGAACGATAGGTATTCCCGTTCGTTTCCGTCACGAATGTTCATCCTAATTCAACAATTGCTTAGTTCAAAAGTCGTCCAAAAATCGAAACTGTATTATGCAAACTCGATTTCTCTTGGTCAACAACTCAAACCTGTGCACTCTACTCGTCAATGGTCGCACTGGTTCGTCGTTGTAATTCAAATTCGTCGGGCCATACAATTTCGTTGCACAACCGATTTCGTCACTGGTCATGCGGATTCATAAAACTATCATTCGAATTCGTCGTATAGGCCTACATTGGGCGGTTAATCATCATGCGTTTAAGGCCTATCATTTTGAAATGGCTCTACAGTAAGGAAGTGACGTTATGGACGGCAATTTTTCGATGTATCACTCAAAGAGGGTGGGCACTCTAAATGCATGGATTTAATCAAATCGAAGTTGTGTAAGGGACAATCAATTCAATTTAATGTTGGATCTTATTTTAGGTTTAATGCTTTTTATATTTTAGCTCTGTCAAAATGATAAAACATCTTTAACTGTTTTAATGGTAGGATTGGAAGCAGTCAATATTTGGCTTAAACACAACTGCTGATTTTGTGCCAGCAAGTTGCACAATATATATATTGGGTTTTGGCCTCGAAAACCTGACGGAATTGGAAAAGAGCAATGCGTTGAAACCCAATGACCAAAGACTTAATCCAACTACCCATTATATCGCCGTTTTGAGGGCTGACTAAATTCGAACCGGACGAACTGATTTACGCATAGATTGAAATCGTGGATCATCGACTATATGGAATGTCCAAAGACGAAATCGATTTGCAAGGTACTTTTTTCGATTTTGTGGGAGAATTTGAACTAAGCAAGTGTTGAATTCGGATAACATTGGTCGAAACCGAACGGGACAACCTATATTAAAAATCCTGTCAAACGGAAACTGACGGGATTTTGCGATTCTTCACATCTTCAATTTACGTAAAACTCACTCGTAGCGGTTACAAAATTTCATGCGCCTGTTTTTCGACGTAAAGCACCTAAAGGCTTCTGTAATATGCACTATGTCAAGATTATTACTGCTACTATAGGTTTTCTCAGTTGGTGTTTTTCATTTATATATCATGACGAAATATACTGAGCTAAAATGAAATTATTGAACCCAGGACAAAATTGCTTGTACATTCAGATATGACCATGGATAAGACCGAATTAAATTGATTTTGACGAATTTGCTGAATAAGGTTAAATTTATTGAGGAAATGTTTGAATAGAAATTGACAAGACGAAATTGTTTTAACAAATGCACATTTCGTTTTCCTGGGACAAAACAAATTACGAATGTTTTAAACTTACCGCGGGAAAACCTTATGATTATTATAATTTATTATTAATTGTATATCTCATACGACCTATCACATATGAAAAACATACCTTATAATATACATCATACCAATTAGACCATGTCATATAATAGCCTCACCATCTGATATCTGTCACTTCATACAAAATCAAGCATTATACCATAAAGATCATACCAACTCCCCGACCAAATCCTATCGTATCCAGTTTATATATACGAACACACCATACTGCTATATTGCAAGTGCATGAAATCTTTGTAAGCTGGTTCAATATATTAAAGAGACCCTACAACGTATCATATTAACAATACTACACTATAAAATATTATTGACCACATATCGAGTGGTTTCAAAGAAAAACAGAATTAAATAACCCTAAACATGAATTAAAACATCTAGTCACTGACCACAATGTGCTATTTAAAATCGCGCTAGTGTATCACGTGTTTATCGATACGACCGGCACGTTTGCGTCATAATCCATAGGAAGACACATTAGAACACATTTTGAAGTGAGTACGCTACAGTTGCCGTGCCTGTATCGCATAACACAAATACATATCCCATATCCACATGCGAATTTCAAATAGCGCGTGGTCAGACAAATGTTTTTATTCGTTTATGTTTTAGTATAGTTCCATTTTCCCATGATGAACACTCCAATATGTGTTCCCATATTGTTTTTATAGCGTATATTTGGTAAGTTATTCTTGATTTGTTCTCCTTTGAATAAACATATTTCCCCTCGAAAACCTGTTTGCTTGGTAAAAAGAAACACAGCGTGTGTCAATATCAATGCAGAATTCAAAGCGATTTTCTTTTTTGAGATATGGAACTAGGGGGTTTGATTTCTTATCCCCAAATCTCAATTTTGCAAGATTTTTATTTGGTGGAAATTGGAACTTTTGTTTGAAGTTATGATAAGCTTGTGACGCCCCTTCTGATCGATTGGTCTAAGACCTTAAAGGAATTGTCTGATTCTGAATATTTTGTAAAATTTTGTATGGATGGAAAGCTTATAACGTAGATTACATAAATTCAAAATAGTTGAAAAGTTGTCCAACATGTGTGAGTATTTTTGCCCTTTTAATTTTCCGCCAATAGCTTACGTCGAAAACGATCCGACAAATCCACATCGCAGCAAATGGTGACGTCAAATGATGACCATCCATAATTATGTCGTTGTGACCATTATATCGCATGGGGGGTGTTGCCACGTAATAATAATTAAACACAACGATGAAACAAATATGTCATCTGTAACTTTTTCTAATTTTATTATTATTTCATTAACCATCATATTCAGTGTCCATAACAATGCGAGTCAACACGATGTTTTGGTCACCTTGACGTCACGCGGAGAGCCAATTGGGCGCTTTGATCAATGGACCGGTGGCGAAAAAAAAATCCGCCCGTTTTCTCGGATGTCCAAAAGCCAATTAAAAATCCTCTATTTTGTTAATTTAAACAAATTGTATATTTTTTCGGGATATCGGAGGTATTACATATTTTATGAATGTAGGTCACACTAGCTTGACAAAAATCTTGACATATTTCCTAACAGAGCGAACCAGTTATGCAATTATGTTTTATTGCCTGTTGTGAGGACGTCCAAGTGGGTCAATCGGATCCCAAACATGATATGATAAAATTGGATGATTTCCACCCATATTATTGGTCTCGTTATGAGTTTTAATAAATTTGGCTCGACTGCTCTCGCCTCATATTTCTTGCAACTCATACTCGACATTAATTGGGCTTATCGTCCGATTTTATATCAATACGAGATGCATTGAGACAATTAAACAGAATCACCGTTGGCTTAAGACAACCGATAATAGGTATCACTTAAATCGTGCAAATGGGCGCCGGCATGGCGGTAGTGCCCATATGACTCTGTCATTGTAGTCCAATATTGTATGATTTGACCCCACACAATTGCCAACGAAACAATTTGGTGTTAATATACTCTGAAAGAGTCAAAAATAATATATAAAAGTCTACCAAAATAGTGGAACATGTAGAAAATTAAGGGGAGGAGGGAAACGTGTGTAAGGGGTAAAAAATTAGAATTGTTCGAATGATTTAAAATGACTGTTACCAATTGATTGGGCGCTCTGCCTAAGGTTTAAAAAAAGATTAGGTTGCCCATCTACGTGTTATAGTTTAGTACAATAGGCTCATAACGGTTCAAGGTCATCTGGGGTAAAATCATGAATGGTCCGATTTGATCGGATGGTTTGTAAACTGTTAAATTTGTCCCACTCGATAAGTAAATGTAAATAGATTCTTTGTTTTTGAACGTCTATAGAGAATTACAGAGCTATGATAGTGACCTCCCATAGACCCTTGTAGCCCCCAGTCATTTTGCGTTCCAATTAGCACGAATATTATAGATGTTGCAACCAGTATATATTTCGGGTTCTGTACCATGAGACGAACAATTTGATGCATTTTTATAACGAACCGGACCCATATGCTGAAAATTTACCCCCATTGTGACCGTGAACCTATTTTGACTAAAACTAATTGAAGTCACAACCTGCAGATATGTCAAAAATTACCTTTTTAATTCTGGAAATGTTTAAAAAACCGTTTGCATACTTTTCGATGCGTTTGATCCTTGCATATTTTGACCCAGTATAAACCGTACCCCCTTAAAAATATATGTTCCACTCCTTTGATTTTGTAGATTTTGATATGTTGTTTTAAAAGGTATTCTCAATACAATTCTGTTGAATGATTGTTGCAATTAGTGTGGGTTAAGGCAGATTCATTATATTTTGACTGGCTATGGCGTTGGGCCAACTCCTACATATAATGTTGCTGTGGGGGGGGGGGGGGGTCTGCCAATTAATTAATAACTGAGACTTGTACGCTTCAAAAGCTTCGTGAATGTCGTTTTGATATCTGACTTGCAATAAAATTGAAATCAAGTTTGGACATGAAATGCACCTTGAGTTTAAAGACGTTTAACTGGATGAAAAGATTAAAACTTATGGTTAGCTTACTTGTATTAAAGGTTGATTCAGCGATTTTGAAATATTAATTTTTGTGACCCCAGTAATAAAAAAAGGCATCTAGAACTAAAGATGTCCCCTGAAATGCTCATCGAAGGTTAACAATGAATCGGAGTTTCGTTTTCATGCTGGAAATATTTTGCACAGTGTTGTAACAGGCATAGGATGATCCGTGTATAACGAAAAATTCGGATCGGGAATTGTATAACAAAGGTGTGATTTTATATAGACGGCCTTGTTTTTAGGCTTAGTTATTTCTCACAGTGATAGTATAGGACAACATGTGCATATGTAAAAAAACACGATTTGTTTGAATAATGATGCGCCCTCATAGGGAAAACTCACGAGTCAGTCTTTAAGCGTTTGTAAATGCCCCATTTTTTTTTAAGTATTGGAGTAGTGATAAATAAGTGAAAGTTTATGGTGTGGCTTGCAAAGAGCCTAGCCTTCCTCATAAGGGAGTAAATTTTGAGCTTATGAGTGCATTTTATATGGTTAGCCAATTTTGATCACAAATGGTATTTTTGCCGCCTTTTGTTTAGTAAAAAAATGGCCCAGAAAGCTATTTTAAATTATATTTTATGGAAACCTAAAAACACTAGTAAATCTGATTCAGGAAAAAGGGTAGTCATGATTTGGAAATAATCTTCGTCTAAAATAAACTTGTTTCTTACCAACATACTAAACTGGTGTACACACCCGTCATCTCTAAACTAGCTCTTACCACTTTTCAGTTGTGCTTTTATGTTGTATAAGTATACGATTTATAAATACGCTTTGGGACACCCTGATTTTTTAAAATTTAAAACAAAATGGCGGGGCCACCAAAATACCAATTTCGACCCAAAATGATCTTAAATGTATGTACCCGTCAAAAACTGGCGCCCACAAAACTACAAAATTGGCCCTCTTAATGTAGGTAAGGCATAGATCTTTGCATCCACAAAGCAAAATGTCTACTTGTTTGAGCCGTACCCACAAGAATTCAAAATGGGCTCTGACACAATGGCATATATAACGTAAGTATAACAATAAACGATATTCTTTAGAATTATGATAGTTAATCGTAATGATGATGACTAAGTTATTGTTGTGGCTCCAGAACCCCTATGGGATATCAATTATGCACAAAATAACTGAAATACGAAACAATGGCGGTCAAAATGCTTTTTTTCACTAAAAAATCGGCTAAAACGTGTATTTTACATGCATTAGGAGCTATTTGAATTTTTTCAAGTGTTGTAAGAGAATTGCTTAGCTCATTATAGTGTAGTAATAAATTAATTGTGATTAAACACCTTTAGAGAACGAATTAAAATTCCCAAACAAAAAGTTAAAGTTGAGACATTACGTAATTACTAAATGTAAGCCATTGTGAATTATTTTGCCTCCATTTTTGCCTCAAGAAACATGATAGACTATATACTTTTCATGTAGTAGCTCAACAATAAGTAACAATGCATCATTTACATTACGTAATATCTTAAGAATAAACGTTAAGGTAAATCCATCCAATGTATTGGCGTTTTGGCGGCATTTTAATTTCTTTCAATCATTTGATATTTCACTTGTCAAGAGTTTTTGTGTGAATTTCAAACATGAAAAAAAATACGTTGTAGCCATTTTAGTAAGAATTGTTATTATGGCTGCCATGTTGTTTTAAATCAAAATTCAGGGGTGGCCAAAAGCGTTATTTTGAAGAATATAGTTTATGCAACATGTGGCAGGAAATAGATAGTATGACTGGCATCATACCTGTCTTTGAAAATGTGCGCAGTCGCGTGTGTTTGGTAAACGACTTCTATCAGGGCTACAAAATGATTCTGAAAAAGTCCATACTAGATGTCTCCATACACTATTGGAATTCAACTCATTGGAAATCCGGTGGAGTTCGAGTGGGACGTTATAGTAAGTAGCCTCCCCCCCATAACAGTAATTGCAGACTTCAAACGGACATCTTGACGAATTATAGATGGGAAATTAGAAACCATAGCAAACCGTTTAAAGCTTACACTATTAGCAATCTAACAATACCATCACCCAACCCCCCCATCTTAAAAATGGCAAATTATCTTAAACCTTGAAATTAAGGGTGCCGAACGATTTCGCAAAATGTGTACATTAATTTCTAAAATGTAAATTCGTTTTCGTGCGATTTGGAATGGAATATGCACAATCCCGGTTTCTATTTAACAATTGATAATTTAATTCCCATAATGGGCATGCATAAAGCAATGTACAATTTTCCGATATGCCATATTTGTTTGAATATTCTTGGTTAGAGGAGTAATAGTGAATATTAGCTGCGAGTGTATGTCGGGGCAAAACTGATGCAAAGTGGATTTCGCGAGAACAACAATATGCAGACATTAACCTAATTAACCCGGATAGAGATAAATGTCATTATCAAAATCAGTGCGAATGGATACATTGCCTACCAAATAACGTGCAACATTGTTCCAAATCTGGGAAAACCTAAGACAAAAATGGGATAAGTACCATGCCAATCGGGCGGTGTGAATGCTCCTTGTTGTGTTTTTAATCGTTGTGGGCCATGCTTTGTCTGGTCTGTCAGCCCATTTGGACGCGCAGAGGATTGTGCACAATTGATTTGAATAAGTTCCATTGGGATTTGGGAATGCCACCTATGAGACAATTATTGATAATTAAATAGGAACTTTCAAAATTTCCCCAAATCTCGACTAAACCTATAGATATTGGCATAGAAAGGGCGTAGGCAGCTTAGGGAGGGGTCAATTAATGGGGCAACACAAATCCTATTATAATTCGGATTCATCGATATGTGACAAGTACATCTTGCGGAGGTGAAAATTCAATGAGGCGCAGGGACTTCGAATATGATTATTGTGAGGAATGTTGAGCTGAATAAACATGGTGCGTTTCCAAACATGAATGAAATTGTATTTTAGTGATCAGTGGGAGTGAGAATTATATGACCGGTGTGTCCTCCAACATAATCGGTGTGGCACGTGCCATTGATTCTTCATTTTCCCTCTCCGACTTAATGAATAGGTCCAAAACTCCCGGGGGACGAAAAGTATCACGCGAATGGACTATAAAAGAAATAGTAATAATAAATATCTTTAAGTAAAAGGAATAAACCTTGAGTGTGTATGATACGGCTGACAAAAATTGGCAGCAAAATGACCACGACCACCGCTTATTTCAACCACCTTACTCATCGCCGCAAAAATACAGATTTGCAACCGAGGCCAGCGGCATATCAAAAAGGATTATGGCAAGCACGCGGTGGGCAAAATAGTAATTCAGGTCGAAAAACGTAAAAAACCGCAGTTAAAAAGGCATGTTACTTATTCTTGAGACAGAAGCAGTAAAACCAAGTACTCCCGGAAGTAATGTAGTCTCATATTCCACACGATCGAAACAGTGTTATTATACTGCGGAGAAACTTGGAGAGAAGCGTGAAAATGGGTACTACTGGATATATGCTAACAATATAGAGTAAGGGTCTAGTGGAAGAATCTAGCCGTGCCACCAGATATTAGGGGCAATAGATATTTGCACAATCCCGAATGAATCTCATTCGGTGCCCATTTCCATCAGGGAAATGTACAGAGGTCATGTTTACAAAAAACGTTGTGTTCGTTCCGCGCGCCGACAGTGCCTAAAAGCAATACAAAGTACTTTTCACGTGAAGTTATCTTACAAAAGTAGAAGAATATCTTATGGAAACAAAAAAACAATCGAGGCACTGGTGTTGAAATCCGACGCAAAAACGTGATATTTTCGATCGTAACTGTGCCCTACTTGTACCGGACGGACGATTACACAACTATAGTGCACGTCACAGATAAGTGTAAGTTTTGGTACCTTTGTTACGCTCCTAACCGTCTGAGTATGTTTGTAGCCGACTGAGGCTGGTAAAAGTTTCCGGATGGAATGGGCACCGAATGAGAGCATTTCGGGGATCGCGCCAATAGTCTATTAGAGGTATTGAGGTCACATGATGGGATTGAGTTTACAAAATGGTTCATCTAGTTGGGGACGGTGGTCACTGGGTATTACGACTTGTAAGTTGGGCCACATGATATTTCAGTGTTATAGGTTTAAGGACATCACATGCAGAGAATCACTTAACAAGTGTCGTGAATTGCCAGGTCGGATTTGGCACCTGAGGACGCAAGAAAATGTACAGCGGTCAAATGTCAATGATGTTACCTCACAAAATTTCCTTTCGTCATAAGGATTCAGGAAAGGTTATCGTTGCCCTATCTGGAGATTGCATCGTTCAGGAGTGATCAAAGGTCAAAGTCAATTGTTTGGCCCCCCCAGGGGTAAAAAATCCAAAAAATGCATGGATTTGATGAAAATGGTCTTCTCAAATGATAATGTACCAAACCAATTCTTCTAAGGATACTACGAATAGCTTGCCCATAGGATTAACACTAGTGGTACATCGATGTAAACCCATGTCAATTGAAATCCATTGAGTCAGGCCAAATTAGGGTGTTACCCAAATTTTGGTAAGAAGTAATCTGGATTGGGCAAACTATCTGAATATGAATGGGATTGTATTTTTTGCATTTTTGACCCCCGCCCTAGAGCAAATATTGACCATTGACCTTGTTGCTATAATCTACTCTCTCGCTCTCACCATTTTGAGCCCACTGCAGGGCGAAGACCTTTTCAAGCTGGTGCCTGGGACCGGTCAGGTCCCTGTGCTGCTCTATCCATGTCATGCCTACAAACTCAAATGTCATCTCCATCTGTTTTTGCTACCCCACTTCGTGAACTGTCATTGGCCGCCATCCCGCCCCTAGAAACGTTTTGCCATCTGAGTATCATTTGATCGTGCTCTGTGTCCTGCCCATCTCGATTTTTTGATATGTTAATGATTCTTGAACTTTGGTCTGCTCTCTTATCAATCTGCACGTCTTCATATCTCTTTTGGTGATACCTAGCATCAATCGTTCATACTTCTTTGTGTGGGTTTGAGTTCTGCTCATGTTTTAGTGGCAAGCCATGTCTTGCTCCATAGCTCATGCCGGATGATGCATTGATGAACACCTTGCGCTTCAAAATATTGGCAACTTACTCTTTCAATGATATTATCAACTTTCCAAATGCGCAAACCATCCAGCTCAAGATAGGGCATTTTGACAAATTATCGAAAATTATGTCCAAGATGGGCATCTGAGCAAATCAGAGAAATTAGAAACCATAACAAAAAACCGTAATAAAGACAATATTAGAAATCTAACAATGCCATCATCTCCTAAAAAATGGCAAAATATAAGTTATAACCTAAATATACAGACCAAATAAAAACTTTACCCAAAATTGAAAGTGATAATTTTCCTCTCTTTTCTTTTAATTTGATATCTGTGAATTTTATTTTATCATAGAAATGGGTATTGAGCATCTTGGCCTGAAAAAAATTGTTCATTTTGGGGTTGAGTGGTTCTCAAGATATGGTCCCACTGAACAAGAAGTCAGCAAATAGACTTGTCCACGGGAGGGGAAAGCATATTTTTTCTTAGGCCATGGAAATCTCCAATACCCAATGCGAGCAGATCGTGTCCGGGGGGGGGGGGGGGGGGGGGGGGGGGGGGGGGGGGTGGGTGGGGGGGGGGGGGGGGGGGGGGGCACTTGTATCAATGGTGGAAATATATGCGTGAAAATGGACTTCCAAAAAATGACCCTAAACAATATTTCCACCGACTAAAAATATACCCTAAACAATGTTTTTGGTCGGTTTTTTTCTACACTAAAGAAGTGATTTTTGTCACTTTTGCTACCCTAACAAGTAATCAATGCAATGTGGTCGTAATATCCCCTTAATACTCTTTGCTTTGCTTTTACATATTTATTGATCTTTTTGATCTCTGCTTAAAGCAATAAAAGCAAATTTTTTTGAGAACGCCCCCATTTTTTCACAACTTTTGAGATTTTTCACGTTTTCATTAGCAACTGGCTAGAAACCTATACCTGTGAATGGGGGGTTAAGCTCGAAAATGTCTATGTGTCACAAACGAAGGACTTTTTGTAATTAGAATATAATTATTAAGTATTATCTCCGATAATAATTCACCAACGGCTGCTGGAAACGGCCTTCCAATGGGAAAATAGCGGGAAATAGCGCCATTTAACTGTCCTACACTTATCCATTAGTTGTAAATTATTGTTCAGGCAAATCAAGTTAGAACGTTATTTTCTCCAAGGTGGCACTATTTAATATGGACGGACATAGCGTAGCATTTAAGCTCTGCCGCTAAGTACAATCTGTGATCCCAATTATAATTGGCAAAATCGCTAGTTTTATGATAAAGACGAATTTTAAACTTCCTCGTTAGTTTAAACTTTTCCTCAATGTATAGTTTCCTAGACAATTACCAACGTAACTGTTCAAAAATATCAAATTTTGAAAATTGGGGCGCTCTTCAAAATGTGCCATTATTGCTTAATTTGAGTATACACATACCCTAAATATGTACATCGCAATTTCAGTTTAAGAAAAACTACCTTTTTCCGACATTTTGATGTTTTTGCATCTTAATCAATGTGGCGCGGTATACATCGCCTGTGTGGGAAAAAAGACACCCTTTTTATGTGTTTTTTCTTCTTTTTCACGCATCATATCCCCTTTGAATACATGTGCCCCCAGTGCCCGCCCCCCCCCCACCCCCCCCCCCCCTCCCCCCGACCCACCATCCCAGCTACACACGACCCGCGCGGCCCGTCCCCCGCCGTCTCTATCTTATGTCTCTCCCCCCGCCCCCTCCCTTCCCCAAGACAGAAAATTGTTTTGGCACCGGGCTTTTCAAATCTGAAATCAGAGCAAATACACGACAATTCACAAGTTCGAAATGATTCGGCGTGATGGACTTCAACCTGTACATCCCTACACAAGGAACAATAAAAATAGATTGATGTAGGTGTTATTATGACCAACTTGACCCTCTACCAAGTAATATTTTCCATTGCTCAAAAAAAAATCTTAAATCTGCAAACTTAGTATGATAAAATTATCTGCACACTAAACATTAATTTATAACCGTGATGAAAAAGGAGGTACATAAGCAATACAACAAATATATTGACGAGTTAAACACACGCGAACAACAAACCGATGAATCAACCATGTTGACCAACAATCAAGCGCACCCTGCCCGAGTCTTTTAATACTTGTTTAAAGTTCTATATACCAGTTAACATCAACTGTTAGGGCCTGGTATCTTGAATAGGTCGCCTTACTTTTACACACTGGGCAATTTTCTGTTAGAGTTTTCAACATTAAGTCGATAGTGGAACTCCCAAAAAGTGGCTTTTTTAGGAGTTTAATAGTCCCACCCTACATACACCACATCATAACATCA
>JAMKCH010066581.1:0-17848 GCA_023653785.1 Ophioderma brevispina
ATGTATGCGATACAAAGGGTTTTTATACATTTCACAGGTTAGGACAAACAATTTGATTTGTATATATAAAATCTGCAGAATATTATAAATATTTCATTTGTTCTCAAGATAATGGTTAAATTTTTGTTAGAAATTGTTACTTAATATCATTATAACGTTGTGAAATTTGATATTCTGCGTGAAGTTCTCCATGCTGCTCAACTTGCGGTTGGTTTCGCTCACTTAATCACTTAATGGGAAATATTACTCGAGTCATTGTCCTGTCCCTTTTTGTCCAGGTCACTAGTAAACGTTTAACTCTTACAAGTAATCTCTCTCTCCCTCTCTCCCTCTGTCTCGGTCTCTGTATGTCTGTTTGTTTGTCTGTTCTTCCGTCTGTCTGTCTGTCCCCCTCTCTCTATCGTCTTAATAATTGTTAAAAAGCTGCATTTTATCTCTGATTCAAGTTAAAGCGTGACACATTGGACATTGCTTCAATATGGCAGGTCTTCAACTATCGACATCCATAATTGATAATTCACCACTGAAGATTGTGTGATTTTGGTAACGACTACTTTTATTCAGACCAGAAGCCATGTAGAAACCATTCGTTTGTGTTCTCATCAATTTCCAAACAGCCGTTTACAAAGCTTTCACTGTGCCCAATTGTCTGAACTGCTTCTGAACACAGAGTGGGAGTGGCCCAATGTGAATTTGACATGCGTTCGTACCTTTGCTCTAAATTGATTGTTCTATTGATAGCATTTTATCGCGTTTTCTTGAAAGTGCTTTTTACCTTTCAAAAAATTAATATCTGAGTGTTGCATTTTTGGCAAACTCTGTATATATACGATAAGAGGTCCTAAAAATAGCTAATAAAGAAAGAGTTATTTCCAGACTATTCACTCCACTTCTTCATCCATCGACGCACTACACCTGTCTTTCTGCTGACAAATGTTATCGGTTACAAAAAAGATGATAACGTGGAGACGTTTATTTTACAATGTCTCTTGATTAACCATCTTACGATGCCATTTATCAAATATGAGAGTATATAAACATATACAAGACTTTTGCGATAGCAAGTCACCAATCTTTATCTAATTCTTGTAATATTTGCTTACTTTTTTAAATTTGAAGTAGTTTAAAATTCGATTTTGAAACACAAGGGCAGCACAGGGCGGTGTATATTGAGTGTAAGAAGTTTTAACAAAATGGTGGTTCAACCTCAAATTATTGCTACAGAAGCAATCTTGGTGTAGTTATACTTGGAGATGATTAGAGAATAACATAATTATCAAAAATGTAAAAGTATAAGAAGATAGGAATATTAATTTGCATGACGCAAGATTTATAAAGGGGAAAGTAGGTATAACTGTACTAAATCTATATCATATCTTAAGGACTAAAATGGTATAGTTGGTCTATCTGTGGGCTATAGTGTAATTGTTATAAGCCGACAAAAGGTCAAGTTCTTCTTAAAATTGTCCCAAATTCTTTACATAGTCCCACATTTCACAATTTCATAGAATGTAAAAATAAAACAAATCATGACATTGCGCCATTTTGGGCATCACACTCGTAAGTGTGTATGTTTAAGAAACTTTTAATATTCATATCTTGATTTTAGTCCTGCGGCAGGCCTGACCTTGCAAAAGAGTCTGCACAAAATGTTTTGATGGATTCTGGGCTACAATGACCTGCTGATTTCAGATCGTGATGATGCGATTTTGTCATCCTTGAGCATTTTGAGATAGGGAAGGGGGTAAATTAACAGGGAAAACTTTTGTAAATGTTTCACGCGGGGTTAAAAGGTGTATAGACGTGATGATAAACATTTATAAGGATCCCATTTGTTCCAACTTGACGCATAACCCCCTCAGCCGCGCGCAAGTGGCTGTAAGCCTGCTATAACTAATACGGGGATCCGTCTGCTCATACAGTCCACGGTAAGGGTAAAAAAAAAAAAAAAAAAAAAATGTTATCGGTTACAAAAAAGATGATAACGTGGAGACGTTTATTTTACAATGTCTCTTGATTAACCATCTCACGATGCCATTTATCAAATATGAGAGTATATAAAGATATACCACGCAAGACTTTTGCGATAGCAAGTCACCAATCTTTATCTAATTCTTGTAATATTTGCTTTCTTTTTTAAATTTGAAGTAGTTTAAAATTCGATTTTGAAACACAAGGGCAGCACAGGGCGGTGTATATTGAGTGTAAGAAGTTTTAACAAAATGGTGGTTCAACCTCAAATTATTGCTACAGAAGCAATCTTGGTGTAGTTATACTTGGAGATGATTATAGAATAACATAATTATCAAAAATGTAAAAGTATAAGAAGATAGGAATATTAATTTGCATGACGCAAGATTTATAAAGGGGAAAGTAGGTATAACTGTACTAAATCTATATCATATCTTAAGAACTAAAATGGTAGTCCCAAATTCTTTACATATTCCCACATTTCACAATTTCATAGAATGTAAAAATAAAACAAAACATGACATTGCGCCATTTTGGGCATCACACTCGTAAGTGTGTATGTTTAAGAAACTTTTAATATTCATATCTTGATTTTAGTCCTGCGGCAGGCCTGACCTGAGAGTCTGCACAAAATGTTTTGATGGATTCTGGGCAACAATGACCTGCTGATTTCAGATCGTGATGATGCGATTTTGTCATCCTTGAGCATTTTGAGATAGGGAAGGGGGTAAATTAACAGGGAAAACTTTTGTAAATGTTTCACGCGGGGTTAAAGGTGTATAGACGTGATGATAAACATTTATAAGGATCCCATTTGTTTCAACTTGATTTCAAATTGTTCGTATGGAAATGTTATAACATGAAATATACATTTACCTTATATTAATCAACTCAAAGATATTTAACAGAGGCCAGAGTGACGATCCGCCACAGGCTCTGTAGGCCCAATCAATATCCCCCTTTATTATACTCCAAATGTCAACAACTTACATAACATATATATGAAATTACTATCTAACAATCTGAAGAATAATGAGCCCATTTTTAGAGCTATTTGTGCATTTTTAAATTTTTACCATAGTATGACCTTGAACCATTTAAAGCCCACAGTGTTAAGAGTAATAGGGATGGGTATAGCAAACTATTTTTGTTAATCCTTAGAACCAGATGAACGTGTCTAATTACATACGAAACGTTCACATTTTACCCCTGTTAATTAACCCCTTCAATATCACAAAATACTCAATGATGACAAAGTCGAGATTTGGAATCAGGAAATCATAATGTTACCTACAAATCATCAAAAACATTTTGTGCAAAAAAAAAAAAAAAAAAAAAGTAATTTGTGAAACTGCTACATGCATTTACTATGGCAGTCTCGGTCCCAGTGACATTAAAAAATCATCTCTTAAACCTTTGTTCAAAAGATCTTAGTAATATCATGATAAATTAAGAAAAAACTATTGGTTTCAAAATCCGTCGGGGTTATTGGATTAACCCCGCTGCAAAATAGTGTAATTTCCAATAACGGTCATTTAGATTTGAATATTCGTGGCCTTAAAAGTTCACATCAATCATGCTTCTGTTAAATTACCTGTGCATAACTCAAAACTCCAGAAACTTCCCCTGCAAAAGTAATCTCTATCAAACATAATACCCTTGAACATACGCGCCATGGCTACAGAGCTATGCGCTCTGTAGCCATGCGCACCGATACACTCTAATATCAAAACAGCCCTATTATAATTATTATACACCCCAAAACCATTGCACTCCTGGATTTCAAATTGTTCGTATGGAAATGTTACAACATGAAATATACATTTACCTTATATTAATCAACTCAAAGATATTTAACAGAGGCCAGAGTGACGATCCGCCACAGGCTCTGTAGGCCCAATCAATATCCCCCTTTATTATACTCCAAATGTCAACAACTTACATAACATATATATGAAATTACTATCTAACAATCTGAAGAATAATGAGCCCATTTTTAGAGCTATTTGTGCATTTTTAAATTTTTACCATTAAAAAAAAACTATTTTTGTTAATCCTTAGAACCAGATGAACGTGTCTAATTCCATACGAAACATTCACATTTTACCCCTGTTAATTAACCCCTTCAATATCACAAAATACTCAATGATGACAAAGTCGAGATTTGGAATCAGGAAATCATAATGTTACCTACAAATCATCAAAAACATTTTGTGCAGGCTCGTTTTCAAGGTCATATGCAAGGTATAGGTTCTACTGCTGGACTAATTGGACTTAACGAAAAACATCAAATTTGTTTGTTTGTTTGTTTGACAAGTAAAGACTGTTAATGTCAACAAAGGGATATCGATTGGGAATACCTGCATGTTAAACCAATGAATTTATTCAGAGATCACCATTCACTGTTAAAAAATTTCCGTAAATTTACGGAAATTTCTGGCAGCAATATTTCCAGACATTTTTAGGGTAAATTTACAGAAATTTCTGTCAATTAACGGAACTTTGACAGTAATTTTACAGAAATTTGTCTCATATTACGGAAAAAAAATGAGTATTTTAACAGAATTTTTCCGTAATTTAAAATTACGGAACCAAAAAAAAAGTCCGGAAATATTGCTGCCAGAAATTTTTGAAATATTTCCGTAAATTAACATTTTTTATGTTTTTTGTTTTTTATTGTTATTGTTTTCTCAAACAGATTTTCCGTAAATTCACGGAAAATCTGTTTTCTTAATTGACGGGAATTTTTAAGTGTGTACATACCGAAACACATTGGTAAAAACAACGCAAGATCCCCCTAATTTACACTTGACGACACTTGACACGCGGTACCATGTACAAAGAGGGGACACATTGAAAGCTAATTAATAATTTTAGTTAAAGATCACCAACAACATAGTTCAAATAAAAAAAATTAATCCAAACCATTGGTTTGTTTCATTGTAATCAGGTTTGTTTCTTTAAAGGTGCAACCAGATATTTCCCATATCAGGTGTCCCTAAAAATCTGACTTTTGCCCTGATGTAAAGCTTTCCATCAAAAATATTCCCATCTGAAATGATAAGCTGAGAAATGTTTGTTGGGTACAAAATTGTGAAATTTCTAATTTCATATAGGAGCAAATTCAGCCTATGTTTTACATTGAGATATAAGCAAATCAAAATCGCCTTTTTTTTCTCTCTTTTGAGACATTTCTTGCGAAATACAAGGTAAGAAATCTGTTTTCAAGACGTGGAGGCAGAAATGCACGTTATGCACCAATGTAACGCATAGGTCATTTTGACGTTTCATGACTAAAATCGGTAAAAACACAATTTTTTGTAACTCAAAAACTTAAAGGTGCAACGAGAGATTTTGAAGCACCCAAATATTGTGTCATAATAGTAATTTCATATTGATTAGACACTCAATAGATTTCTTATCTTACCTTATATTTGGCTACAGAAATGTCTTAAGAGAAAAAAGGCGATTTTGATTTGCTTATATTTCAATATAAAACATAGGCTGAATTTCGTATTTGCTCCTATACGAAATTAGAATTTTTACAATTTGTGTACCAAAGAAACATTTCTCAGCTTAGTCCTTTCAGATGGGGATATTTTTGATAGAAATCTTTACAATAGTGCAAAAATCAGAATGTTCACATTTTTTCGGGACACTTATGTGAAATCTCTCGTTGCACCTTAATATCCGATTTATTCGAAATTGTCAACTAAATTTCGAAATTGTCAAGTAAATTCCTGTCCTAGCTTAAAAAAAGATAAATTATTGAGCTATTTTTTTGCCCTGGTAGTTATTGTCTCTCGCGTTTTTGACTCCATGTGTTTTTGTTTGTTTGTTTGTTTTTTTTTTTGGGGGGGGCACGGTATAATTGAAAATAAAGATAAAATAAAAAGAATTACAGATTTGTGTTATGTTAGCAAATTACCTGTCGAACACACCCATGAAGATACGAGAAGACTATTCCAAAATCATTCAATACACTTTAAAGAGTAATTTGTAGAAATATTTTGGTTATCGTATCCACCTTTCATCCTTCCAAGTAGATGATAAACACCATTTAAATGAGAGTTTCTGCCAATGAAGAACACTGTTTAGTCATTACCACGTGTATATTCCCATTTGTACTTGTGAGCACGCTTCCATCATTTGTTCCTTTAAAATGCACTTGTGTAAACAGTGGGCGGTTTTTAAAGCATCATGCGGAGTATTTTAACTGTTTAATCACAGCGGCCCTTTGTGTGGCTTACCAATAAAATCCACTCAACACAAGTATCATTTCACTGTATAGGTTATGCACCACTAACCTGGCTGCCGTATGGATCAAAAATCTTGGGTGGACTACTTTCTTGCATGGCAAGACTGGAAAAAGTGCTTTAAAATGTCTGAAAATGCACTATAGTTATATTAAGAAAAGTAATGAAATTTCACAATTGACATGGTAGACTGGTATGTTTTCTCAAACTAAGTGGCATTTGTACAGTGAATTTGAGGCAATTTACTCCGCGGTCATCAATTTCATATCGATTTGCAAATTACTAGCTTTGGCGACTTAGAGAATCTTGGGTTGCGGTCTGAAGTCGGGCGAGTTGGTGATTCGTAACTCTAAACTTTTCTGTATCACATGTTAAAAAATTTGGTTATTGTGATGTTAGGCTTGTACTTTGAGGTGATATTGTTGTATTTCCTCTGTAGAGTTTTTGAGAGTTTTAAATGTGAGAGAAACATGCCTCAAAGTTGCCATTTTTCCCATAGAACAATACTGTTGTAAACCTATAGGTTTATGTTTGTTGCAAAGAAATCCGACGACAACCTCTTTAAAGTTAAATTTTATATAATGTTATTAAGGTTTTTACTGCCGGAAATAAGCATATTTGGCAGGGGTAGGACATGCAAATTAACAGCAACGTAAATTCAAATCGGCATCAACATTCCGGCGTAACCCAAGTGCTGTCTTAACGGTTACGCCGGTACGAGGGCGCTCGTACCATTGGCCTCTTACGCACATCGCCCGAGACTTGACTAAAAGCCTATAGCTGGTTACGAATATATTTAAATCTTAAATGGACCATTTAAATAAATGTCGACATTTATACGTTCACAAAGTATCCAAAGCGCTTGACATTTATTCCGCTGCCACTAGAATATGTCAGCTGCCTTATTGGAAATTACACTGGTTTTGCAGCGAGGTTAAGCACTAACCTCGACGGTTTGACGTCAATAATTTTATCCTAAAATTATCAGATATTACTAGACTGTGAAAGAAGGTTTTAAGAGTGATTTTGTAAGTCACTGAGACAGAGACTGCAATAGTAAATGCACTTAGCAGTTCTCCCCTTAATTACAGTTGGGAAGTCCCCAATGCCAAAATCGAGCAAGATCGTGTCCTACCCCCTGAAATTTGGTAAAAAATTAAAATACAATTTGACCAAAAATGGTCATTTACACACCCTTTAAAAAATCAATTTACACTGTATGACGTCTCGGGTACACGCCTAAGTCAGAATACCTTTCAAACACAAATAAATGAGCCTTGGCACAAGTGATCTGAATTTTATATAATATAACAAATTTTATGATTTTGTATTGGTTTTCAAGCATTGGTATGTCCAAAACAATTTACATAAAGTACACACAATATTAAGATTACATGTATACTTAATTGTAAACAAGAATGTCCATTAATCTCCACAAGAAGGCGTTTTTGCAGTTAACAAATGATATGTCCTCACAGCGAAGACTCCCAAATGACAGCAGGCAAAGTCACGGGTTATAAATCTTCAGGTAATATTCCATGGAAATCTCGTCATGTCCTGAATATACTTTTGTCCAGCAGTTCAAGGAGACAGGTTAAATTCAGTCCTTCGACGATAATAAATCCACAGTAGATCACTCCAAGATAATTCACCACGATGTCTATCTGTCCACTTGGAATCCTATTTTGCTTCCCAGCACTTTCGGCTTCAAAGACGACAGTTAGAATAATTATACAGCACTCTGCTCACATGGAATTATTACTGGGCACTAGGTACTTTACCTGTCTGCTCCGTAATGCCAAGTAAAAACTAGCTATCTTTCTAGCTACTTGTAGTAGGGTGATTGCTGGTCGAGAGTCCTTCCAGTGATAGTATTTAAATTCTACTCACATTAGATCCCCTTTTCTAAACAATATTCATTAAATTCCTCATGCATATTAAAAATAACCTTTACCTAGCTGACCATCGGAATTCATCACCGAATTACATCACTTCAAATATATAACTCTGTGGGGAATTCCCGATCTTACAAGGCTTTTGATCTCACAAGCATAAACAAGTTTCTAAGTTTGTTTAGATCTATTTGGGGCATTCCACTTCCCTATTGTGCAATCTAAACAGGTAAACTTAGCAAAAACAAACGAGGGGTATCCCCTTCTCTCTTTATAGAAACAATTGTACTTTTCCCGTGGAGAAACCCTTTTCTCAATAAATTGAGAAGAATATTTTTAATAGTTTTTAATTAGAAAAAAGGGAGGCCATTATAACAACACACACAATAAAAACCGGCCTATTTGCAGAAGAAACAGTCTTCCAGGTTGTGCAATAAAGTCGGATCTACCATTACGACTTTGTTGCACTCTACAGAAATTAAATTTTTAAGTGAACAAGGTCAGATCGTACAACATTAGATAATTAGCCTAATAACTCTGCAATGCAACGAATTGACGCTGTCCGTTTAAATGTGTCTATAGGATTATGCATTAGGACCTACTTTCATGAGAAATAAAAAAAAATAATTTCGCAAAATGTCAGTTATGACTTTTGTTATACTAACCGACCGATATATAAGAGGTTAGATATGTAGATAATAGATACAGAGAAGAGAGATATCTAGAAACCGACGAACAGCCGACATTAAGATTTCTTAGCTGCGCCGCCTCTACGAAATCAATAAGAAACAATATTGTTCTTCATTAAAAAATAATAAAACATTATTAGTTATACTCATTTTTGAGAATACATGTTAAAAATAAAATTTAAAAAAAAAAACAGGATTTGACTTCGCAGGGGGGGAATCACAAACGGGCAGAACGTAAAATAACTGGAGCCGTAAAAATACGAACACAATTGCAGGGACACGTAAAAATAACGGTTTGTTTGTGTTTGAAAGTCTCCAGCGCCGTCAACGTTACTGTTGGTTTTTGACTTGTTTTAAACAATCATTAACAATTACAACGTATTCCCACTCATCTGACCAAATTTTCACGTTGTAGCTATGGCATTACAAAAGTTGTTATTAGTTACTACATGTTGTAAAAAAGTTAATTTCAGGCCAAACAATTTGAAAAAAAAGGCAATAAAAAAAAAAACGTGAAAATTAAAGGATTTAAACAGTTTATACACTTTACTTATATGGTAATGCCCACATTCTAATGTCACCAATTTACGTATCATCATATGATAAAACTTAATACAGATACCATTACATAGATTCGAACCTGGGCCTTAAGATTACAAGTTCTTAACCTTATCCACTACACTACCACGACTCTTTACTGATTCAAGATGTAAAATAAATATATTATGTGGGTACTACTTTTATCAAATTAAACTAAATATAATACAAAAAAGGAGGAAAAAAAATTTTTTAAAAATATTTTAAAACTGATACCCGGGAAAATACGATTTTGCATTTTTTAAGGGACGTGACTTAATTAACGTATTTACCGCATTTTATTGGTTTTTTAAAAACGATTTTCATCGTTCATATCTTACATATTAAAAACAGTAAGATACATAAGAACGTCTCTTACGGAAAAAATAAAACAACGGTCAGCGTATAAATACTCTTTTTTAAAAAGTGTAGTATTATTTTCTAGCCCACGTTAATTTACATTTTTTTACTTCCAAATTTATTTATGTTAGGTATAGGTAATTAAGCGTGAAAGATTTATTGAATAATTGGGTTTATTACAGTAATTTAAATGTAAAGTCTGGTATAAAAAATAGGAACATTTTTAACAGTTGCCTGATAAAAATAAACTTTTAAAAGTCAAAACAGGGATTTGACTGGCAGCTGGGACTCACAACGTGCAGAACGTAAAATAACTGGAGCCCGTAAAATACGAAACCATTGCAGGGACGTAAAAATAACGGTAAAGTCTCAGCTTCAAAGTTACTGTTGGTTTTTGACTTGTTTAAACAATATTAAAAAGTAAACGTTATTACAATCATTCTGACCAAATTTTCACGTTGTAGATATGGCATCTAACAAACGTTGTATTACGTGACGTAAGTGGTGTAAAAAAGTGATATTTCAGCAAACAATTTGAAAAAAAAAGGCAATTAAAAAACGTTGAAAAAAATAAAGATTTAAAACAGTGTATACACTTTCTTTTATCTGGAGATGTTTCACATTCTAATGTCACCCATTACTTAATCAGCATATGAATAACTAATACAGATACCACTAGATTCGAACATGGGCCTTAAGATTACAAAGTTATAAACCTTATCCACTACTCTACACGACTTTACTGATTGCAGATGTAAAATTAAATTATCGTCGCCCGCATCACATACTGTCCGTATTCACATTTTTGAGTTTTTGCGAAAGTTGTCTTCTAATTACTATTCATGAGGTCTTGCCATCCACAAAGTTTCAAAATGTGAGGATGCCTAATTAATTATAGTTTATAATTATATTTTTGTCATTTCTCAAAATCACCATATCCGAATTTAACATAAGGTCGTATTTTGAAATCGCCATTTTATTTACCACGTGTTCTATATAATCGTTGTTGTATTGTGCGATCCCAAAAAAAACGATTTTCACCTAACAGACCTATTTTGGGACGTAGTCTCCATCGATCTTGGTAAAAAACAAGCTTTTCAACAGTGATCTATTTACGTACAT
This sequence comes from Ophioderma brevispina, assembly GCA_023653785.1. Taxonomy (NCBI): domain Eukaryota; kingdom Metazoa; phylum Echinodermata; class Ophiuroidea; order Amphilepidida; family Ophiodermatidae; genus Ophioderma; species Ophioderma brevispina. The sequence goes on from JAMKCH010066581.1 coordinate 10,867, forward strand.
TGAAAAACACTGGTATGTTTGTAATATGCGTCGTATTGCAATATTATACATTATTTGTTAATTCACCAGGCAGGACTTATAACTTTGTTAGCCTAATTAAGAAACTATAATTGTAGTTTTAAATTAGATTTATGGTTTATATTTGGGCTTTTAAAAGGTTTTCTTCAAAACAGTAAAGTCTAGTGTTTCTTTTATGCTTCATTTTACCCGTATAGACATGAAATGTTTCGCGGTTGATTTGAATTGCGATTTTCTCGGAAAACGTGTTTGTGAAATACGACGTTATGAGATGTAGGGCCGACGATTAATTTGTGGTATCACTTTTTAATCAAATTAAATAATATAATCAAAAAAGGAGGGGGAGGGAAAAAGTTTTTAAAACTCTGTGAAAAAGGATAGGGAAAAAAGGGAAAAGACGATTTGCATTTTTTAAGGACGTTACTATACGGTATTTTTAACATGTTATGGTATAAAACGATTTCATAGTCTATTCTTAGCATTAAAAGCAAGGAAGGAAGTTACAAAGAACGTAATATACGGAAAATACAACGGTTCAGCGTATAAAGACTGACCTTTTAAAAAAAGTGTGTAGTATTATTTCCTTGCCACTGTTTATTTAATTTTTCTACTTCCCAAATTGTAATTTTGTTAGGTATAGGTTAATAAAGCGTTGAAGATTAGGGAAATAATTGGGTTTAACAGTAATTTAAAGTAAAAGTCTGGTAAAATTTGGAAAAGTTTAACAGTGTACGACTCGTCCGTTATATTGATCACTTCAAAATAACGATCAATTCAACTTAATATATAAGCTGCCGTTGTCCCAAGTTGAGTTTAGTCTTGAGATTATTCTCCTTTTCTAATTATGATAAAAACTAAAACCGAATTTTTGCTATAAAAATATATGTTTATTTACCTTTGGCAAGAACAGAAATAATTTAGTTTAAAGAAATGAATATTACTCTGTTATGAGTGAAGCAGAGAAAAGTTAAACAATAATGGAATATCTGTGACAAAAAGCGTTATCCTACAAGCCTGCACGACATTAGAATCGAAGTGCAAAGAACCGGTATTATTAAATGAAATCAATTTTATATTTTTTTTAAAGTCACGGTCCAAACAAAAGCCAATTAAGATCCAGACATATGTTGAAAATTACTTGATAGTTGAAAGATGTACACACTTCAAGTAAATTTGGTTTCTTAATTTCTCATTAGGTCATCTATGTTATTGATTAAGCCACGCAAGGCTGCACATTCTGTTCGGAAATTCCCCCATTTCGCCGTTTCAAAAGTTATTGAGATATTGAGTTTGTGTTGGTATTTAGTGTTGCTCCATGAGAAGATCCGCGTTTCTCGTAAGGTCATTGTTGAATGTCTCCAATTAAAAGCTGTAGTGCATTCAAAAGGCCCGAGAAATGCTGTGCTATGATTGAATACTAATGAAGTCTATAAAATACTAATTGAGTATTCTATACTGTTCGTCCAGGAGTTCTTCCTCCTTTCGCCTTCGCTATCGTATGCATATTTCCTTGGTATATGTTCGGTTACTTTACGTAATCTCTCCTATTTATTCTGCTCTCTAGCCACTTTACTCTTCCCTACAGTGGGTACCTCTCTTTCATTACATTCCTCTTTTCTGGTGATCTGGTCTATGTTCTTAGTTTTAACTCATCTCTCTGATCATGTACCTGGAACACGTTGTCAACGATATTTTCATTCGTTATGTACCATTTGCTTCTCAATGTAAGTAGATACTAATATCGCTGCACTGGCGTTCAATACTAGAAAAAATTTAAATATTCGAAATGATATTAAATTTCGGTTCAATGATGTAAAACGTACCAACCATAAAGATACAAAACTTGATTCCAGTGAGAAATGGTAGAAATATGGGCAATTCGGGAGAAAATTAAAGATAAACACGCAGCAAAGTAAGCGTGACCAAAATGGGCGAACGTCAGAGTCACGAACTACAAAAAGAACATATTTAGGCCCAGGAAATTGTACCAGCCATTGAAAAATTGATACAGAGTTAGATAGATCTGAGTACATTAGTTTGTCTGACAAAAAAATCGTGAATTTAGGCAATGCAAGGACGCCATTCGCATGTTGTTGTTTCGATCTGAAAGGGGTTGCATGCGTGACATGAATGCAAGTATGGACGCAAGGATACGAACCTCGTGCAGGAATGTTGTTGACGCTAGAAGAAAACCGAGCTTTTATTTGTGTCTCTTGGAAACTTTCAGAAGGAAAAAAATAGGTGGTTAAGTTGTTTGTAATTTTTATTGGGAAACTCTATCGTTTTACAGAAAGAAATGCACTCTAAAGATAAGAAAAAAAGTAATGATGACTGAATGAGGACTACGGCAGTTGATGGTAAATTGGTGTATCCTTGGTGTAAGACTGATGAAAGAAATCAATTAAGCCTATACACCATTCAACTCTATACACGTGCATATTGGTTATTTCGTGCATATATTACATGAAGGAATAACCGGTAAAGATGCTCAGTCTACAGTGGCGTAAAGTGATGCAAAATCCGTCTACTCTAATATTTAATCTTTTCTTGAGGCTGGCCAGAGGTGTTGAAAAAAATTATGCCCTTGGCCGGACTCGAACACGTAAACTCCATATTACTTGAAAAGCGTGCTTACTAACTGAGCTAATAAGGTAGCATGTGTAGGAAGCGATATATCAACTCTATAGGTATAGAGTTGATCTATCTGTCAACTATCATTTTGACAACGTGTTTTCAAACTGCATTTTCTAAAAAGTGCGGTCATTACCATCGATTAATCCTATCAGAAGATGAAATATACAAATAATTTTATCTCATCATGCTAAAAATGAGTCATTCATTTTGATAAGATGCACATTCGCAGGTACTTGAAAAATGTAAACATTGCAAAATTCTGCTGGAATTCGACAGCATGATCATGACTAAATTTGCCTTATATCGACTGTGGAGAAAACCGATTGAAAAAATGTAAATTTATAAATAAAATATACATATTTAAAGGTGCGTGTTCCGATCGTCTTTGGGACCCCCCTGATTTACCCGGAAGTAGTATCGATTTTGATATCAGATGAAAGGCCATATTTTTCTCATTGTCGTCCTGAAATTTGAGCCCTCAAATCCATTTCATTCCCAAGATATAAACAAAAAACCGCCGTTTTAGTGGTTAACCATCAATATTAGCACAGTATTGAATAGGGCTTTGCAACATGCATTATTGCGTCTACCATCAAAACCGCAAGTTTGTTTCCCACCGTACTTGACGGGGTGTATGGGCAAGTGCCAGGCTCTCATATCAAGTAGAGAACACAATACAGATAATCGGAACAAGCACCTTTAAGACTTATTCTCCAGTCTGTGGGAATAATTGGTCCTCTCCTGAATAATTAATCAATTAAAGTTGCTAATGAAAACCACGCGAAAAAATATCGTTCCTCGTACCCACGAGTGCTCATGCCGCTCACCAAAGTTCGAACGGCTATATGGGTCGTTGGCGTTCCTACTGTAGGGGTGTATTCGTAGCCTTATCCGATATGGTTACCTACGAATAAAATGTATAATTATGACGAGTATTCTGATCTGTACAATACTGTATGGTGCTTTATGAATAAAGTTAAGGGTATATTAGGTTAGCGGAGACATTTGATCCTCAAAAAAGATTACATAAACCTGTTTTTGAATGGAGATAGATAAATTAAATCTCCATCGCGAGCAGACAAGTGGTGCGGTGTGCGGTGAAGGCTGGTAGAAAAATGCAGTGAGATGTAGAAGTTGCATTCCATGTAAAAAAAAAACAGCTGCAGGACGCTCGCGATGTACGCAGTCAGTCATGTGTGTGTGTGTAGTGAGTGTGCGTGCGCGCGCGTGTGTGTATGTGTGTGTGTGTGTGAACTTTCCACAGATACATTATGGGGGTATTTGTAAGTACAGAGTTACATTGTGGGCGTATTTGCAAGTACAGAGTTACATTGTGGGCGTATTTGCAAGTACAGAGTGACATTGTGGTCGTATTTTGCATAGTGGGGGTACCCCCACAGTGAAGTGCTTTAAAACGGTCTGAAATGACATTGTGAGCTTAAAAAATATGAAAGAAAAACACCCCTCTATGTTTCTGTATGTTACTGTATGTTGGGGTGCACATACCCCCACGGAGCCACACACACTACTTCAATAGTCCACATTCCTATTATGCATTGCTATACTAAACGTCACATTCCCACAATGCATTGATATACGAATTTTATACCCCCAAAATTCACAACCACAAATACACCCACAATGTAGCTGTTGTCGGTATGAGTGTGTATGTGTGTGAGTGTGTGTGTGTGGTGTGTGTGTGTGTGTGTGAAATGCATCATATTAAATGGAAAGCAAGGGTCCGTCATGTTTACATTCATAGTGATGGGTCATGACATTATGCAGTTACATGTTTGAACACCGAAGCAAATGTAACTTCTTACCGACTTCCGCTGATTCTCTTCCTTTTCACTAAGGTCGTTGCACTCGATTCCACGTATCTGCGCTTTTAGTGAATTCCATCTCCAATATGATATGTGCATTACTTTGAAATGGTAGATAACTTATCATACAAATTTAAATTATTATTTGAAAAAAGGAATACGACATAAACTTTCCGAGGTAATTAAGTGTTCAACCAAAGCAAGCGTCATATTGACATCGGGATGTGGTTAACCTTTTGCAACACGCTTTAGTAAGCATGGGGTTGTTATTAAGCATTCTATACTTACGATAAATTTCATAAGAGGCATATCAGCAGGAGTTCAGAAAACCTTGTGCAATGAATAAAAATTGTAATATACAGCTATCAATTTTTTACGAATACAGAAAACTAATGGATTGCGAGATAGCGCCCTCTTTAAAAGTATTTTCCATAACCATAAAATAAAATCCAGTAACTCTGTAACTGCTTGTGTGCACAAGTATGGCAAGCCAGAATCACGAAGACGCCGGAAACCATACCTAGCGCGTGTGCAACCAATTCACACCTAATTGACCAAAGGGAGGGGGAGGGGGTTATGGACCAACAATTTTTTTTCTTGATGTTAAGCGATGAGATGTTTTCGTCGTGCAACAACTTCTAAATACTTTTTATGGATCCCCACACTTGGCACTAATCGATGAACTGTATCCATGTTTGCTACTCTATGTGTATACATACATATAAGTAAACAATTAAAGTCTGACTCAGAGATTTCGAAATATTATTTTTTTTGTGTAATAATGTTGTAATCATGTGTAATAGTTAACTAGAACTACAGTGGCAACCTAAAATGCACAATTCCGAAATTTGAGATGAATCGGATTTTTCGTTTGATGCAGTAATCATTAATGTGTAGTATTACGTCCCATAGGATACTGTGTATAACAAAAATTCCGGATCCGGAATTTTATAACAAAGTTGTGATTTTCTATATGAAGGAATTCGATTTAAGCTTAGCAATTTCACACAGTGATTAGTATATGGACAAGCATTATGTACATGCCAAAAGCACGATTTAAAAAAAAAAATTGAAGGCGCCCTCCTCAGCAAATCTCTGAATCAGCCTTTAAAAGCCTATATGTGCTGACAACAATCAATTTCATTGTAGACCTTACAAAACCGTTACTGTACAAACTTTTATTTTATTTTGCGACACTATACAAATCCGTCCAAAAACAATATTGCTTAAATTTGTAAAGTTTGAGTTAGATATATGTAACACAGTTCTTCTAGAGTAGATATCTAAATTAGTTTCCAATTTTTGCGTGCTTTGAACACAATGATTTGTTCCTAACTTACAGCCCAAATAATAAAATTCACTTTTTATTGCTGATTTGTAGTTGCCTTATGATTCTTCATATGTAATTTAAATTTAGTGCAAAAATACAGTTGCTAATGTGGTTCCCTTAGGATGGCCCATGCCCCCCCCCCCCCGGCGCTAACGGGAGTGGAAACACGTTGGTCACTTTAGTGTTCATCAAGCAATACGCTTTCATGTTGCCCATGTGTAATATGTTGCACATGTGTAATACGCTTATATGTTGCCCATGTGCAATACGCTTTTATGTTGCCCATGTGCAATACGCTTGTTGTGACCCAGTACGTACGAAAACCCATTACGTACAAATTTGTACGTAATGGGCTCAAGTCTCTTGTTTTGGCAAAATTTTATATTCTCAGCCCAATACGTACGAAAAATAATTTCAGTCTTACAAATGAGGGCGCATCACAAGATCTTGAAAATAAAGTTCTCACTCCCTCTGCAAACTCTCCTCTATAGACAGGTCTAATCCAGGGAAAAACTGCCATTTTGTGGGGTCAAACTTTTCTCAACGGTTTTATGTTTCTAAACTGAAACTCTTTCAAATAAGCTTGGGGGCCACCCTAAATTTTTCCGAGACCCAAGATGGCGGCCAAATTACAAATTTGCCGCCAAAATTACATAATTTACATAAAAAGTATGTTGAAAATTGTCATTTTCAGATTTTTCCGGTGGTTCTGATATCCTTGACCAATGTGCTTAAAATCCAGCTGAAGCACTACTCATGATTTTATCTCAAATCCAAGATGGCGGCCAAAATCCAAACTAGTGGATAATATTACTTAATTTGAGCTATTCGGCCTATTAAGTTCCCCTTTTATAATTCTTCTGGCTGGATGTGTTACTCTGAACTCATACTCTATTTGCTGAGCTTACCGGCTACCTAATATTTAGTCTCAAATCCAAGATGGCCACCAAAATGGGAAACCAAAATTATTTTACTTAGTTGTATAGTGTATTGGAGCTTCCAATTACAAGTTAATTCAGTTGATCTCTCATCTTAAAGATATATTCTTCAAATTCACTGGAACGCCATCCATTATAGGCTCTTGAATCCAAGATGGCGGCCAAAATTCCAATTGGCCGTCAAAATTACATTAATTACATAATAAGTAACTTGAAAACTGTTATTTGCAGATTTTTTC
>JAMKCH010066584.1:0-74532 GCA_023653785.1 Ophioderma brevispina
CTGCCCAAGACTGCCCAGTGTGAAAAATAAAGGATGAAAGTTTGACTAAATTTGAACCGGGGGGCGTCTTGGATTTTCGTTGGGCACCCATGCTCGTTCCAGGGGTTCTGAAACTGCCCCCTAACGGGACCAATTTTCGGTTAAAATATACCCTGCCCCTAATTGGACCAACTTTGGTGAAATTATACTAGTGTTCAGTGAAAATATAAAACGGCACAGCAGTAATTAGACACCCAAGAAAGGTTAGCGTGCTATTTTAAATATATGTTCCACTAGTATTATCCCAGTTATATACTCTCTTTTGAAATTCCATGTGTTATAAACGTCTTTACTTGTATGCAAAATATTTTTTAATAATATTGTAACAATTAATTTTTCACTGTACTGCATTATTTACATAATTATTTATCATATTTATTTTGCTGTAGGCCTATTCTATGATGAACAAATAAAAAATTGATTGAAGATTGAAGGTAATTTGCAGTGAGATTATACCTCTTGCGGGACCTGTCCTCAATACATGAAAAAAGATACAGATTTAAAAGAGCCAAAATACAAGAAAAATGACACTTGTGCTTCTGCAAGAAAAAATACACACTTAGGGTTATTTTGCTGATATGTTTAGGTTAATTTTCCTATCTGTATCATTGAACCAGTCACAATCACAACTGAATTTGTACCCCCAGTGGGACTATAACTTGATTATTTTGAATTTGATACCCCATTGCTGTAGTCCCACATTTGCAACTAGTCCCTCTTTTTTCGGAACGAGCATGGGTTCCCGACGAAAATCCAAGAACCCCCCCCCCCCAAACAAACCTCTCTATTGAAGCCTGTAAACAGTGGCGTAGCCAGGTGGGGGCAAAGGGGGGCAGAGTGCCCCCTCTGAAAAAATTCTTGAAGGGAAATCGGGAAATAAAGCACCGATATTCATGTTAAATCAGCCCCTTTTCGGATTCTTTTGCCCTGTGACCGGGAAATTTTTGCTTGTGATCGGGACATTTGTTGCACCTACCGGGAAATTGCCCCCTCGGAACCACCGGGCTGGCTACGCGCCTGCCTGTAAAGAAGATTCTAGTGACAAGTCACCGACGCTAGTCACCGATGGCAATTCGCCCATGTGTAGTAAATTCGGGTGACTGACCGGTCGAATGCAGTAAATATGTGTGTACATTGTACGTGTCATGCAAACCATGCTTGACCGCGCCCACAAACACGGTTTCGCGCATATAATTATGACAGCAATCAATACGTCCCATTGCATTTCCCAGTTCAAACTTGGTTCCACTGCCGGAAAATAGCCATGCATATTTGCCTTGTCACCTTATTAAAATTAAATGTCACCTTGCAATGATGACACTGTGGGTTCAGGAATGATCTAAGTAATACCGACACAGATAGTACATCTCACTAGTCACATTATATCGCGCATAATCTACGATTATTTAGGAGTACCTTTTCAACCCTCAATTTCCGGGATTGACTCATGGCGCAACGTTACTAACAACACGTTTTAAAAACCAACAACACAAAATTTAACAACGGAAAGTCTTATTTAAATTCTGTTTTCAGCTTCCGATAGCCGAAACCATACCGGATTTTCCCATTATCATTCCGCATATAATTTTGACCGCCTGAGGTTTAAAAACGTCTCTCGAACGTCATGAACACAGGTTGCAGAATTTCCAAGATCTCCCCAAGCTGTATCACAAATATGACGTCACCATTCAGTAATGAGAGTAATGAGCGGCGCTCTTCATTTGTAAATTGTATTGGAAGAAGTGTGTACGTGCCCCCCCCCCCCCCCCCTCCCCGGGCGTGTTGATCGGTTTCCATGGAAGAGTATGTTTGAGTATTTACTTCGCAGCATTCATGGCATGCTGAGAATTTTCTCGAGTGAGAAAATCTGAATATGATTATCCTCGGAAGGGCCACTTGAGAGAATAATTATGAATAACAATTGCAATTATGGGGCGGCAGATAGATCGTTCAAACGTCAAGTGGGTCGATGTGGTTCCTTCTTATCTCTTTCTTCCATGCTCTTTCAATCAATTGAACCACCCACTCTCGTTATCAATATAGCATTAATGCTTATTTACACAGACAAACGATGGTAGACGTTTCATATAAGTTCCAAGTATGCAAATGAACTATTGCGATTGATTCCGTCATGAGCTGTATGATGTGCAGTAGCGCAGGACGAAATCAATGGCAATACCTCCTTTGTGTACTTGGGACTTCTATATGAAACGTCTACCCAAAGAGGGATATATTACAGGCCTAGGTTTTCCTGTGTCAATTTGCATATCAGCGGGAAAATATGTAATAAAACTGTTTAAAAGTGTAGTTTTTACTGTAAATTGTGATACACTTCATACATATCACTAGTTATCACCATGTGGAATTTTAAACTGTAAGATGTTCGATAAGTTACTCAAATCGACAACTTCAATGACTTTTCTCAGGTCCAATTCCATAAAATGGAAGGTCATCAAAATTCAATGATTTTGTATTTTGTTAACCAATTTTTCTTAACCAATTTTGATTTTTTTTTCATATTCAGTAAAGTCAGTGTGCAAATTTAGCATTTTTAATAAAGGAACAGATGTGGATTTACAAGGGAAATATAGCCGCAAAAATACTTCAAAAATATGTCACATTAATGTTTACAAATGAAATAACGTTTACGGGATGCGTCCTGTTATGCAACAAGATCGATTTTCTCTAAACAACAAGACGCTTTATGGTAGCAACCGGAAAACTTTAAACACCCAAATCATGAAAATAAAAATAAATAAATTAATCTCAGAAATAAATTAACGCATCTAATCAAAATATCGGGCAAAACGTACTTCTCAAATAAGTTATAAAAAAAATGTTAAAACACAAGGATAACTATTAACAACATCCTTGGCATCTCATCCTACATACTTCCTCGATTGTTCCACGGATATCTCTGATCCCAAGAAATATATTTGAGAGGTTCAACAAATTCTTTGCTAAAATTTGCCCCAAATTAGCTAATCAGATTCATTCTCCATTCAGCTTCCTTGCTTTCCTGAAGGCACCCTTTGAAATGTCAGTATTCTTTAATCCAACACCATTATCATAAAATAACCCCCCCCCCCGGCACAGTGACACAGTGTCAGAAAGAAAGAGATTAGAAAACATTTGGCACCAATACGTATGTTCTATCTGACACACTGACTTACACAGGTTAGTTAAGTCTGGCACAGTGAAAAATAAATATTAAACATTAACAACACTTATAAACGTTGGCCCATGGCACAGTGACACAGGGTCAGAAAGAAATAGTTTATAAACCATTAGGACTTGGACATATCAGAAAAGTATATTGTATCCAATGTATTGATTAAGTTAAAGTTATATAGTTAAAATATTCATATTTTTAGACATACTAAAGTGGCTTGTTTCTGACACATTAACATACAAAAACTAGTTAAGTCTACCTAGCGCAGGATCATAGCACAGTATGACTTGAAGACATAAATAAATTAGGTTGTATCTGCTGACACATTGACATACAAAAATAGTTCAGTCTGCCTGTCACAGTGTCAGAAAGAAACAGTTTTAGAAAACATTTAAACTCAGTAAACCAAAATATGTTTATCTGGCACACGAATTCATTATAGTCAAAACGCCATAAGATTTAATGGTTGACTCGTATGTAATTTTGTGCAGATTTGCACGAAAGATACACCAGAATTTCCACAATGCCACTTTGCAAGGATGTGCATAATAGTAATTAGCAACATAATGAGTGGCATTATGGTTCAGGGGGTGAGGATACCTCATTTTCGCATATTTGTTTTCTGGGCATATGAACTAAATGGGTTTGCCAAAAATAACAACCTCAGTTTACATGCATACCACACCACATATAGTTATCCTGCTCATGATATAAATAGCACGGACAATTCAAGCGACCTGTCTGGGCCATGATTTAGCTATTGTGACGTCTTCCTGAGTATGCTTGGTGAGAATCCAAGTCAATGTACTACATCGGCATGAAACTAATATAGTTGGATAGTTGGGTCATCTGGAGCAAATCTCAGTGTCTTCATTTCTCTTTATCTTCTATGATAGCCCTAGAGCTAGCGCACATTTGTAACATATCTCAAGTACAAAAGGTTTGAGTGATTAAATATGTAGCCAGCCTGACAGGAACCCCTGAAACCCGGTTCTTAAGTGCCGCAAGTGGTGCCTTAAGAGAGGGGGGCCAAGACAAAGATTGTATAGGGGTCAAATTTTTAAATTGATCCAATCATGTTGAAAAGTATACCATGTATGTGTCTAACCATAAGGATTCAGAAAAAAAGTATAGTTTGTAATATTTACAACCTAAAGTTTCAGAGTTATAGGCTAAAAACAGCAAAACTCAATAAAAAGGGTCAATTTCAGTTGTACAGGGGTCAAATTTTAAAGTTGCTCCGATTTGGATAAAAAATGGTGCAAATTATTGGTGGAGCTCATAGGATTAAAATAAGGAATAGTTTTGAGTGTCTCAAATGCTTGCTTAACAAAGTAGGGAGGAAACAAGGTCAAGTCCCATTGAATGCAATGGACATTGACCTTCTGTGCCCCCTACATCGGCAACTAAGCATTTAAGACAGTTAAAACAAGCAAGCAAACAGGCAAGCAACGTTAAGTTGCGAATTGCATTTTTGAATTTGCCGCCAATCATCGTGTGTTGCCGTCGGCAAATTTTCAGCATGTTGACAATTTTGTGACGGCAAAACAATTTGTTGTGATTCCGTAAGATTTACTCGTTTTGAGGTCGTCACAATTTCGTTGGTCGTTGTCAACGACCATTGACGACAAAACAACAGCAAGTGAAGCCACATCTCGAACCGTGACGACACATTGTGGCAAGTTAGGAAATTGTGACGACCTTAGTGTGATAATGGCTTGTGAATTTTGTCTGGAGGGTGACGGATGTTGACGGAGGGTGATGGATGTATGTCTAAGCGGATGACCAAAACGTTGCGAAGAGTGTGAATGGCAAACGCTGAGTCAACGCTGAGTCACGTCATCGACGCCGCAACCCACCGTCAGCCGCCGTTCCTTGTTGCCAGCCAATCCGCTGTCAGCCGTCTGACCTCGTTCATTGTTGTCGGGCTCCGTCGAGACATCGTCACTCACCGCCCAGACAACGTCCACTTTTATTTGCTAGACTCCGTTCCCGGCAGCAGCCATTCGTTCCTTGCCGTCGTGTTGTCACTGAAGGTCATTTCCACCCATCAGCGAATCTTGGTTTTCCATTTTCCCGTCGCTTTGTCGCCACAATTTTCACGTCCGTCACATTTCGTCGGTTATCTGCCGCTACTATGTGGGCCCGCCTTTAAAGAGACACTGGCACATTTGAAAATAGTGCGCCCTCAAGATTTTTCAAAATCGATATTTTTGCATGGTTGTAAGGCTTTTATATACAAAAGTCCTCACCCGAAATGATTAAGCCAGCTTCCTTATGGGTAAACAGAACGATTTTATGACGTTAAATTCAGCAGACGACGAAAATGGCGTTTAACACAAGAACACGCACGCCGTATGCATGTTTCCCACGCTATGCACACTGTTTGATCGTACTATAACCTTTGTGGTTTTAATATCAGTGAGTACAAGTCAAAAATATTCATGTAATATACACATTTGTTGATTAAAATTATGGAAAACTTAAAAGTTGGCCTACAAATTACTGGATGTCTTTTTCCTCATATCAATGTCCCTATCTGTTTTGGGGTATGTTATTTTTATGTGTAAAATATATCTCTGTTCTTCCAATGGCCTAGACTATCATTTGAGAGCAAATTGAAGAAATTTCATATTTTGTGAAAATGTGCCAGTGCCGCTTTCAGCCCAGCGTTTATTGACAATTGACAATCATGGTTGTCGCTTACCGCGGGCAACTTCAGTAGCCGCTGAAAAACCGAGTTCTAATTTGAGATAATTTATGTTAATTAACCGTGATCCCTTATCCGAGAGGCTAGAATTAATAACAAATCATATTCGCCGCATACCGCAGGCAAGTTTGCTCTGAAGGAAATGTTGTCCTCGGTAGTTTAACAATACAGTTTATTCCTTTTTTACAATAAGCGGCTCTTCTGATGTCTTCAAAGTATGTATGCGCGCGCGGGTGTGTGATGTGTGTTGTGCGAGCGTGGGGTGGTGTGTGTGTGTGTGTGTGAGTGTGTGTGTGTGGAAGAAACACTTTCGAACGCTAGTCCTCGAAAAGGGCCGTTATTTTGTGTTTTACTAGAAAAAAAATGGTTTTAAGGGAAACCCAAATCCAAATACTCCCCGGCTCGGGGCGTTTTCCGGTTCCGCCCGGTTCCAGGCGGTTTCATTTAATCCGCTCAATCTTCTGAATCATTTAATCGATCAATGAATTCAGCCAACTCAATGAATTAATTGAACCACGCGGACGGGACAGGAAATCGGAAAAGCAGCTAGTAAGTATTGAATTCGTCCCTAACACTTAAGTAGACAAGGTCGTCAGACCTTACGTTTGGTGGACAAGGAGGGGTCCATGGACCCCCCTATGGAAACCATTTTCCCGAAAGACTTTTTCCACGAAATTTATACCACACATGCAAAGTCATAAGACAATGACAACTGAGCAATAGAATTCCTCAAAGGAACCTCAAAATTAGGGGCAAAACATTATTTTCAAATTCGGAAAGAAGGGAACACAAATTAAAACGGCCTCGTTTGCACAAAATATATATGTGCAATGGAAAAGGTGTTAATAGGTGTTCTAAAAGGTAAAATCTACCTATACTGGACACAAATGATGTCAATTTTTAATATGTCATATTTTTGGTCGCCGTTTAACTTTCCCATTGGTTTGTACAGTGGCGTGATGGAGATAGGGCAAAATTAAAGTGATCGCTATAAGCATATAAAGGGTTATCTGATTTTTATATTATTATTTGTTGTTTAATTACATGAATATGTAAATACTTAAACAGGAACAAATTCTTAATTACTTGTTTTAATTAATTAATATTTTTACTGACACTCCTGTTGGTGGGCAAGGGGAGTTCCTAGGGACCCAACCTAATTATCTAATTACCGAGGCGATAGATTTTTTTTCATGAAAAGATGCGTATCCAAAAGTTACACAATTACAAAAAATATGAGTCGGAAAAAGTATATCGTTAGTCGCAAAGCTGGCAAAACGTAGTTTGCGGGTCCCGAGGAACCCCCCTATGGTGGTATATCTGTCGGAAAACCTCGATCTAGGAGCGATCCAGGAACGATCCTCGATCGCTCCTGCTTCGCTCCTAGATCGATCCTGGATCGATCCTACCTCGCTCCTGCCTCCATTACCCATCCTGGATCGCTACTAGAGCGAGGTATGAGCGATCCAGGATGGGCAACGGAGGCAGAATCGAGGTAGGATCGATCCAGGAGCGAGGCAGGAGCGATCCAGGAGCAAGGCAGGAGCGGGCCGAGACCACCAAATTGTCCCGCAAGCATGCAAGAGTCCTGAAAGCGTGAGTTTCGAACCGTAAACATAGCAAAAGCAGACTTGCATTTTCTGATATGTAAAAAATCATAGAAAATCATTAGAATGATGATTTACCCAAGGATTGTAGGTTTTTCTCATTGTATTAACAGTTCATAGTTCAGAAATAAAGACAAACGAAGCAATTTTATGCTCGATTTTCCCCCTGGCATGCCCCGTGGATTTCCAAGGGAAACTGGCACTGCTTCGTTCGTTCGTGCGTGCAAGTCCAAAATCACAGTGGAAGATCCGTCTTTAACCAGCTGATAGTTTCATCATCCAGGTTGATCAGGCCTGGAATTCCTCTTGGGGACTTGTGGACCTCACAGTCATCTATGACGTGGCTAATGGTTTGTGGCTCTCCACAATCGCAGTTTGGTGGTGGTTCTACTCCGATCTTGTGAAGGAAGTTCTTTGTACGTCCAACGCCAGTTCTGAGTCTGTTGAGGTTGACCCATGCTTTCCTATCAAGGTCACAGCCTTTGGGCTTGCTAGATGGGCTGTCCACAAACTGCTTTAGGTTCAAAGTAGAGGATGACCATTGCTCATACCATCTGTCATTGATCCAGGATGATCGTTAGGGATACTGTGACTGCAGTGTCATGGGTAGCAAAGTGATTCCGTGGAATTCTCTGATCCTCTCTGATATTTTTCTGAAATCGAGTGTAAATCTTTTTGACTCAAACTGTATTTATTGTTTTCCCAAAAAAAACTGGATGGGCAACTGTGCAATGTAGTTTTTGAAAACCAGGTTTTTAAAACTGATACGGTACCTGCACGTGCACGGGTTACAGGCTGCAGATAAGAAAATCCGTAGAGATTTGATACGAACGTAATGATTGGTTGCTTGAAAAAGAAACTTTACCGGAAGATTCAGGCTTGCACGCAGTCGCATTGGTACTGAAGCAGGGCCGAAACTGGTGCGATCCAGGAGCGATAGCACCGAAGCAGGATCACAGAACCGAGCAGGAACGATCCAGGAGCGATCCATCCGACAGATATACCACATAACCATATCCCCCTTGTCCACTTAAATGATAATGTAATCTATGATAGAAACGGCAAGGCCTTAAGAATTGAATCTAAACTGGATTAAAAAACACAAATTAAGAATAAACACAAATAAATAATAATTTCAACATAACAAATCATAATAACCATTACCTGTGATGATGACCGTTTTCCCGTGTAATTTTGTCTTATTGTTGCAATATCGCCTGTGAAATCCGCCGTTGAAGAAGTACCGAATTGCTAGTACAAAAGAGAGGTATCCTAGAAATCCAATACAAGCTAACGTTATTAAAATAGCCATGATTTATACTGCCAACCTGTTGTGTGCAGTAGGTCCAGAACGACTGGACCGTACATCTATTATCTTGTATATATTCCTGTTGCACTTTTATTATATCGTAATTAATAATTATTCTTATACTTTAGTGATCATGAATTCTTGAATCTCATTGGTTAAGTACGTCTTTAATAAAATCTCCTATTTTTATGTGCTATCTCATAAATAAAGGCCATTCCCTGAATATTTTCCGTATTCCGTGACGCGTACAAGTTCATGTCCTAATTCCAATTTACAATAATGCGGCTAAATGCGGCTTACGTGTAAGAGATTGTAGTTTTTGATAGATAAAATAAGACCATTCCCTGAATATTTGCCGTATTGCCGTATATTTGACGCATACATCGACATGGTTCTTGTCCGTTCTAATGTATAAAATGCTGTTACATGTCAGTATAATGTTGTGTTGAAGAGATTTTTTTATATTGCGCATGCGCCAAGAATTGTGCTAGTGATCAAATACATATATCGCATAAGTCTAAAGCATAAACATACATATAGACACTAGAATTACGCCTATACACTGCAAAATGTGGAGAACACTTGACGTTTCCGGATGTGTTCGAAATGCATTCTAGAGGTGTTAAAATAACACATGCAGGGTGTTTCAATTGTAACAGATTTTGAACAACTGCAGAACATGTTTTAGGTGTTTAGGATTTATTCTGTATATCACAAATAGGTATAATGGAGGAGTTTTAAACTCCTCCATTTTAACCCTCGTCTACCGAAGGGGGGGGGGGGGTGGTTACCACCCCCCCCCCTTGCAGGTTTTTTCCCCGGCTTGCTAAAACCCCCTTTTTTGGTGCTAAATTATTTAATGTAATTGTCAATTGACATGTTCCGCTCCTTTTCATCCAAAAACAAACATCCACCGGGGTACAGGTAAGATACATGGTGATCCCAAAGTGATGAGTGGGGTGTGCAACCCCCTTCGAAGAGAAGTACCAACATGCCTAACACAACACAGGAACATCACAGACACTTGATATTGATATTGATATTTACATTGATACCAAAATGAGTACCAACATGCCTAGCATTACGTCACAATGACGTCATAAAGTTTCGCATGTCAGCAAAACTGCCATTTCCATCGACACACACAGTGAAAAATTCAATTTTTCGCCAAAAAGGTTAGGAAAATCAGATTTTCATGCGGTTTTTGACTCTACTTGATGGGAAATGACAAGTTTTATATAATGACAGCATTTTAGAGCTATAATAAGGTGTTTGAGCATCGTGCTTAAAAACACCGGAGTACCGGCAAAAGATTTTTAGTGATTTTTGACATGATCGCAGCCATATTGGAGTTTCAAAAATGCCACTGCAACAAATTTTGCACACCCTCCAAAAACCATTGGCTTAGGTCCTAATAAACTAAAATCTATCGATAGAAAAAGTCTGTACGCCATTTACCCATTTCCATCCTTCAGCTGTGTGCGAAAACTTTCACCTGACTACGAGGCTAATTTGCAGAAACTATACAGCAATTTCAGTTCAACTTCAGATCCAGGTTCAATTTGATGTTAGATTTGATTTTTTTTCGCCGAGGAGCGGAACATATGCATTAAATGACCAAATCCACATCCAAGACTGATGTGAATACTGAAAGAAGATTCGTACGCAAAGCTATTGATAAATTGAACACAAATCACAATGAACTGGATATAGGAAAGGGGGACAGCTCCAAAAGAGCCTTATTTTTCAATGCATATAGTTGCAATAAGCGTACTACATGAAGTTTTTGGTATGGAATCAAAGAGGCGTGTCTGAAGTTTGTTCCAGTGAAGTCCAGTGATTGTCATATAATATCGGAAAACCTATCATAAATTATCTCTCCTTCTCTGTAGTTTAAGAAGTTCAAGTTTCCTTTCTAATATAGCCAGGGACAGTGCCAATAATCTAATAAGTTGTTATTACTTTTTCAAATGCCCTGAACTTTGTATTAATTTGCGTAATTTTCGGGATTTTTGGCATTTTTGGTATTTTCGTTTTTTTTTTATGGAAATACAACTACAAAAAATATTTTGGAAGATTTCTTGATAGATATGTTATCATATAATTTATTGCCATTGCTGAGGAATATCACAAGTCTCCGATATCTCGTTATAGTTCTTTTACGAGTTTTATCTGCCCTTGTGAAATCACAAAATCGACATCTTTTAAGGGCAGCCTCAAAACTCAAGCACCGGTTGCTAGCCAATTCCCTCCGGTTCTTTCCGGTTACAACCGGTTACAACCGGTTGCTATTGTTCTAAACAATGCAACACGGTTCACCCGCTATGAACCAACGGTCAGCCGACGGTTGAGCTTTGAATTCATCCCTTAAGAGATCAAAATAAACCCCTAGGAGCTTTAACACATAGCGCTGTTTCCAATTTAGTTGACTGTCAATTATAACTCCCAACAATTTTGTATGGTCAACGGGCTCGATTGGAATATTATCAATATTGATATTTATTGTGCGTTTTGTATGTTTTTTTGTTTGTTTTTGTTTTTGCTGGTGTGAAAGTGAATGTAATTAGTTTTACTTACATTTAGGGATAGTTTGTTGGCCTTACACCAGTTGGAGACATTTTGGAGTTCGCGATTACAAATTTTGATAAGCGTGTTCATGTTTGAATTTGAAAGGAATAGGTTGGTATCATCTGCAAAGAGTAAATAGGAAAAGTGTATTGAAGCTTTTGGAATGTCCGTTGGCATATATAAGAAAGAGCAGAGGACCAAATATAGAGCCTTGAGGAACGCCGCATGACACATAACAACAAGCTTCCACGCGAGCTGTGACAAACTATAATTAGGATGATGTCATACACTAGCCTATTTACATATTTCTCTCAGTCAATTACCGCGTGCCCGTGAGCTCCGGTGATAAGGAAGTAGTGCATAAACATACGCCCGCCCGAAGCCGGTGTAGTCACCAGTCTTGCCAAATCCGCGATTTGGTAGGCCAACTGAGCGACTTTCGCTACTCGCCCCGCGAACTGCAAAGGCCCACAGCAAATTCGCGACTTTTGGGCTACTTTTCACTTTCCTTAGACGACATTGTAAATAAGGTAGAAATAAATGCTATTTGAAAAGGCTTTTAAGTTGTTATTACACACACAATGATGTTCTTGCTACAAGGGAGCATAGAAATCAATTAAGAACGCCGCCCGTAGTGTCAGTGCAGTGTGCAGCCGTGTATGACGGATAACAAATGGCAATACAAATAAAAAGGAAAGAAGAGAGTAAGCTCCTCCCGGAAGCGAAATTTCTTTCCGTAGTTAACTTGCATGTATCACAGCATAATCCTTAATAACCACATAATGGCATGATATTGATCGTTTCTATTGTTACATGTATGTATTGTATATACGCATGAGCCTGCCTTTATTCCGTGAAGGTTATATTGAATTAAAATCCCGATATCGCCAACAAATCCCGCGCTAGTCTAAGTGGTTAAGAATGCTCTCTAATCTCTGCTCGTCGCAGGTTCGAACCCCAATTCGGCTCGATTTTGAGAAATTAATTTGTTTCAAATTTTGTTCAAGTGAAATAGATCCGAGTCCAAAATGATATTAACGCAAAAAAGGATGGTTTAAATGCTCCCCAACTTCAGTTTTGAGGGTTTTTTAATTTTTGGGCGACTTTTCGAAACGACCACAGCGATTTGTGGCGACTTTATCGTCGCGCGTCTGTTCGCGAATTGGGCTGACAATTTTTGGTAAACCTGCAGTGTGTATGCATAAGTAAAAAATGATAATGTTATGAATATTGCATAGGTACCTACAGTGAAAGTGTCCAGATTGTTTTGAAATTTGGCTGCTTTGTCCATCTTGAATTTGTTAGGGGTAGACTATGTTCCTGTCCCAGTCAATATTATATTGGTCGTTTCACACATGCTCGGCGATGGTCGATTTTTGTGTATTGCCAATCTGAGTCGCTAACAGGAGCTTTAGGGTGTACTTCATGTTGTCGTAGAGTGTTAGTAGTCTTGAAATACACCCATAGATTCTTCTTCTGTAGAACTTTGCGAATAGCCTCCGAGGTACCCGAAACGTAAGGCAAAATAACTGTAGCATTAGGAGCTCGATCATTGGTAGAGACAGTACCGGCGCGTCACGAGGTGAAGTCATGGACGACATTTGAAGGGTAATTGTTCAGCTTCAAAGCTTGTTGGATGTGAGCATTTTCACACCCCTTTTCCATAGTGTTCGACGGAACATTGTCAGCTCTTTGAAAGAGGGATCGAAGCACGGAGCGTTTGGCTGATACTGGATGATGAGAGTCAAAATTCAAGTATGGTCGGTGTGGGTCTTCTTGCGATAGACGGTCATGTCAAGGGTAAGGTCAGGTTTTTCTCTTAACCAAAACATCGAGGAATGCGATCTGTCCGTTGGTCTCCTCTTCACGAGTGAATGTGATGACATCCTTGCGAATATATTGAGGTTTTCAAGAAAGAGTTAAATGGTCTTCGATCTATAATACAGAAGTATCGTCCACAAACATTCCCCTATGCGTCGGTGATTAGTGGCAGTTAGAAGAGCTTCCGTTCAAAGACCCCATGAAAAAGGTTAGCCACTCGTGGGGAAACGGGGAAATCCCATTTTTAGCCCATCAGTTTGGGAGTATAGGTCACATTCAAATATATGTCCGTGTTGTCAAACAAACTCCACCTCCTTTTCACGTCAGCGATGTGGAGGGATAGTCCTGTCAATAAGTGTAGCATCATCTTTGATAGGTCCATAGTAATATCAACGGCTTCCTTCAGAGGGAGCAGATGTTCATCAGTCGATTACTACATTGAAGTATACCAGCATCTCCGATATTTTGAGGGTCATGTAATATGAACGTAGCAAAATGCGCGCGAATCTTTCACATGGTGTCTGTGGTCTTTCCGGTCAGATGTTGAAGTATGTAGGTCAACTCCTTGGCTATGTCGTTGGTTCGGTGAGCCAATAGCCGATACAATGGGACGCAGACGGTCAGGATCTAGAGTTGCGTGGAAGATCGATTCCTTCTTCTCAACAAGTCTGTTAAACTACTTGCCATCTGTTCTGTCTTGGCTTTAGAAAATTATCGCTGAAAAGCACTGCTGTCCGTATTCACTTCAAGTTGGTAAAGTCGTTAGCTGTGAGGACAGCTTCATTTCAGGGTTTCGCTTATGTCAGTCACCATCGTAGTCAAAGTGGGAAAATATTTCTTCTGGGTGACCGCCACACGTGCGCGTAAAAGTCGGAAACAGTATCGACGAGTCATATCCCCAGCTATACGTGAATGAACTACCGACTTCAATATTTTAAGTCTTTCGGAAGAACTTGTAAATGTATACAAAGAACACAGAAGGTCAAGTGATTTTTTTAAATTGGCCAAACGTCGCGTACGGTGTTCAAGGCGAGCAACATCTTGCTGTACTTTAAGTCCATACGTGTCACGAAGGTAAGATTTTAAACTACTTGGTACTCTACACTGTTAAAATAAACCTGTAAAAAAACAGGGATTTGACTGGCAGCTGGGACTCACAACGTGCAGAACGTAAAATAACTGGATGGAGCCGTAAAAATACGAAACCATTGCAGGGGACGTAAAATATCGGCGTAAAATCTCAGCTTCAACGTTATTGTTGGTTTTTAACTTGTTTAAACAATATTAAGAATTAAAACGTTATTACAATCCTCTGACCAAATGTTCACGTTTTATAGCTATGGCATCATACAAACGTTGTATTTACGCCATCACGTGGTTGTGAAAACGTTATATTTCAGGCAAACAATTTTGAGAAAAAAGGCAATAAACAAAGGGAAAACGTGAAATAAAAATTTAAACCAGTTTATACACTCCGTTTTATATTGTAATATAAACATTCTAATGCCACCAATTACTTAATCATCATAGAGTAAACTTAATACATGTACCTTACATAGATTCGAACCAGGGCCTTAAGATTACAAGTCCTAAACCTTATTCACTACACTACATGACTTTACGAATATCAAATGCTAAAATTAATATATATATATGTGTACTACTTTTTTCAAATTAAACTAAATATGGAAAGACTTCCATATGTACCCCCCTCGTATATATTTACATGATACAAAATTTATTTTTAATTTTGACCTTGTTTGATCAAAAACGGAATAAACAGCTGAAATAATAACATTTTATGTTGCATGTAAATATATGAGAGGGGTACATATGGAAGTCTTGCCCTAAAGATAATACAAAAAGGAGGAATCGAGTTCTACAATAGTTTTTTTAAACTCTTTTTAAAATGAAAGGGAAAATAAGATTTTGCATTTTTTATGATGTTACTTACGACGTTATTTAACACATTTTATAGGTAAAACGATTTTCATAGTTCATAGTCTTACATTAAAAACAACTAAGTTACAAAAGAACGTAAAAATTAATAACGATTAGCGTAGAAATACTACTTTCTTTTCAAAATGTGCAGTATTATTTTCTAACCACTGTTTATTTACATTTTTCCTGCTTCCAAATTGTAATTTTATGTTAGTATACGTAACAAAGCGTGAAGATTATTGAATAATTGGGGTTTACCGTAATTTAAAAGGTAAAGTCTGGTAAAATTAGGAACATTTTTAACAGTGTAGGTTGGTAAACTCAGTTGGTCTTACACATGAACTCCCAGTGAAAGTGGCATCCATGTTGTTAGGGAATGATTTGGCAGAGGAAAAGGTACTGTCATATTCCATATTTTCCACAATTTTAGTATAAAAATTAAAGTCGGCCCAGTGAAAATTGCGAAACATATTTGCGGGATTATGACGTAAGGATGTTGGTACTTAGCTGATGAAAGAGGTGTTCTATAGCTACGTACGGTGTTACCAAATTGAATAGTATTAGGTGTTTCGATAGCAAATTTTAGGGATTCAAGCCCGGGCCCCTTTAGACGGGGTGTTTCCGTAACCCTAACGAGGTTCATCTGATCAGCTTCCCCTGACCACTATGAATTCAACAACCTTAACGGAATAAGGCTGTAACGGTTTTTGAATATTTAGAGTTCAGCGAAGGTGGTCAGGTAACCTGATCAGGTTACACTGGTCAGGTTACGGAAACAAAACTTTAGATGTGTTACAGAAAATGGAAGTTAAAAGACTAAACTAAAGTGTTTTTCATCGGGACATAATCGCTTGGACATGGCGTGCGTATCTGTTTGCGTAAACTGCGCTTACATGCAACATTGTGCGGGTAGCCACAATTTGCGCACCCAATGCAGTCTGCTCCCAGTTGAATTCAGCAGCCTTGACGGAATAAAGTGCACGTAATACTGTACTTTATTCCGTCAAGGCTGCTGAATTCAACTGGGAGCAGACTGCAGTGGGTGCGCAAATGGTGGCTACCCACATTGTGCGTCGTAATGGCGGAAAAACGGGCGCACATAGTTACATGTCCAAGGGATTTATAGTGTAGGAGATTCTTACATTTTTATTGTGGTACAAACATTTTGCAATTGGTATAGGCCAGTGCCTGGCAGCTGACTTCCCATAATTTCTTAGCCAGTCCAGCATCGCGTGCCGCGTCACTCTCCTTACCCAAGCGACAATTGTCAAAATAGCTTCCCGATAGATGAGTTATGGGCTCGAGGACACAGTGTATAGTCGTTTGAACTATAGCCTCTTCCGTAGTGTTGACAAAACTGCAATTGGATTAAAAAAAAAGACACACCGAGATAAAGTGTGGTAAAAATCAGAATCTCATCAAGCAAAACCCAAATGGATGAAAGATTGATGGGTTCATTCATAAACATGTATATTACTCAGTACATTTCTATTTCGAATAGTGCACTCTTTGCATATCAGCTAAGATAAGATGGCATTTGAAAGACAAGAAAGTCCTTAAAACAAAGACGGAAACTGTGACAGACTCCTGAATATTATAGTATTTTCGTATTATATTAATTAAATCATGTTAAATTTAATCATATAAATTAAGAGTGAGGAGGACTGGAAAATATTAATATGAAACTGCAATGTGTTTTGCAATAAGCATGACTTATCTGATTGACCTAGTTCTAAATTGACTAGAGTTTTGAGAAAACTTCCTGAGTTAGAACATGTCAGAAGATGTTCGCAGTCAGAGGACAATTGTAGTACAGTGTCTTATCTTTTCCATTCTAAGAACTGTATAGAGGTTCTTTGTTTACCTTAGGAAGCAAGGATTGCACACCTGTTGTTGAACAATAGACTTTGTGTAATTGCTATGTCAAAACACTTCGAGCACAGGATGTGGACTCCTTTAACATGTTTCAGCGAACTGAAAAGATTGCGAAATTTTCGTCTGGTCTCCGCATGTTTATTGGCAATCATGGGAAATCTGTTGCAAGTTGTTGCAAGTCATTTCTCCTTGCCAGTTGACAAGATATTTCATCGAGTGTAGACCTCTCAAACAGAAGGTGGAGAACTTTGCATAACATTTGTTATGTTATTTTATACAATTCTGGAAGTTGCTAGAATTGTCAGAGCTGCACCAAAATTTGTGCCTTTGGAAACACAAAGGTTAACATTAGAATACCAGCAGGATCTTGTTATATGCCAGTGCTGCCTCTACAAAGAGTTCACCTTAACGCACTGAGTACCTGTATGGACATTATAAAACCGAGTTGCGTTATATTCAAGATTTCTCCAAGTCTACAATTTAATCGGACGGTAAACAAATAGGACTTTTGCGATTTCGCGGAAAACTAATGAACAGTGCCAGCAAGAATTGTGTCGCCAGATTTATATGTGGACATGGTTCACAGAGATGGTGAGCACCCAACAAGAACTGTGAACTTTGAAATTAATGGGATTATGTGTTTTAATTTGATTTTTAAAGGTCCCAGGAAATGCAAATAGAATTGATGTGGTTTGTGTCAAGTCTACAAGGAGGGGCTGGAAAAGCATTCAATATTTGGGTTGGTGATGACATCAATTGGGGTGCTATTGATTTTTGAGAGAGTAATAGAAAAATTCAGGTGACTGTTTTGAATCTATTCAGACACTGACTGAAAATCAATAATGATCCCTAATGATGTCACTGGTAGTGTATTCTTTTTCTGGCCCCGTTTATTGGAATGGAATGTCCCCTAAAAGATTTGGAGTAGGTTTATCATCTCATTTCCTGGGACCTTTAAGTAGGTAAGAAATATAATAAATTTTGTGTATTGTTAATTGTGTATATATGATTGATCATGTTTCATTTATGTCTTAAAATCATTGTTTGAATTTACATCTTGGTCAAGTCAATCTTCTTACAAATAGTCATTGTGAATTTTGTTTTATGAACCACAGGGTAGGTTGCTTTTCTGACCTTGGGTTCGTCCCGTAACAAAACCATTTTAAGCTCTGTATGCCAATAGTCTCAAAGTGATGATCCACTTGTTACAAAACCTAATCCAAAATCATACACTAAGCTTTTGAGTTTTGTTCATGAACGAGGACAGTATGAAGATGGAGAATATTCAGATCAGCCGCAGGTCGCGGTGCACCATTCCACAAAAGGGGCAAAAGATCCACTTTTACCTGATTTTGTCTATAAAACGGTGTAGAGAAAATTTGATAAGAAAGTCCATTTTTTTTTCTATGCCAGGCATATGTTGGTATTAACAGCTGAAATCAAGGAGATTACGCTGACAACTGGGCGCTACAGATAGCACACCGGGGTTAAGACGTTCAAAAAATAAAAAGGACCAATTTTAGGGGGTTAGTCCGCTTTTACAAAAAAATCGAAGTCCCGCACCCCCTATCCAGCGTACGGCCCTGCACAGACTTGAAATCTACCACAATATGGCGCAGTGAGGCATGTCATGCTTGTCACCCCGAAGTGCTAAAAAGCGTAATGAAAAGGTATGCCAATAACAAGAAAGTGTGCTACTTCAGAAAAAGTGTGGATGTCCTCGTTACTCCGGTACAAATTACCCAAAATAGTGATCTTGATTTAGACTCTAGTCTATTCAGGATCTCTGGATGGAAAGAATAATTTAAACTTCATACATGTGCCTGAGGCTGCAAAAAAAATAACTAGTATACATACTTTTGTTTCTAAAGTGCAAATAGTGTTTATACAAGGTATAACTGGCATGTTAGTAGATCCGTGCCTAAACTCTGCAGCTGGGAACAAAGATTTGAAGATGTTTTGGGGCTCTCTGATAGACGTTGAGCGTTTTTGACTTGGGCTTTGCACTTCAATGTTCCGGCATTTTGGGAAGGGGCAAACAAGTTTAACACGGGGTCAAAATTCAGAACTTTTTACAATTGAATCAATATGAATGTCAAATTACTCGCCTTATCATGCGGAATCTAAAAATGTATATAGTTTGAAAACTGCCGTTTTGCATTTCAAGATCAAGGCTATCATTTGTACTATAAAGTTTGCAACACGCTATGGCCAAACATCTCTTGAGGACCTCCACTCTGGAATAAGGGTCCAGTTAGATATCTGGAATATAAGCTTCCAGTTAAAGGTACATTTCGTTATTTCGTGATTCCAGCACCCTCTGTGTTATTCACTGTTCACTAGATATCCTTGAGAAAAGCTTATTCACAACTTTTTAGTTGATCTCGACCTTGTGGTTTTATGTTATGAGCAACAGCTTGTTTCCCACGGTCCCATAGACCACTATGCTGTAATTTAGCCAGAAAATACAAAATTGCGAATTTCTTACAGATAAGACCGAATTTGCACGTAAGATTAGGTACACATGGATTACTGATGTTAAAGGCTCAGATGATATCAACATCTCAACTTTTTTTCTTTTTAGGTAAGTCGGGGGGTCAAGGCTGTGGATCACGAAATGCCCCTTTAAAATCAGAGAGGCACAGTCCACCAGCGTCTTTAAACGGCTGCTGAAAACACACTTATTTTTATGATGTTTAATATTTGGTAAAATTATGTTTTCTCGTTTTTGTATGTTTTTGCTGATTCTATGCTTTGTAAGGTGCTAAATGCTGTACTACATGCTCTCTAAATGTAAAAGAGTGAAAATCACTCTTTCAAGGAGTGACTCTAGGGACCAGTTTTTGTTGGAGTTATATATTACTCTTTAAAGAGTGAATTTTGTTTATGATTACTCTTCATCGATGAATTGTCACTCTCATAAGAGTGAAATTTAACTCCAACAAAGACTGGTCCCTATAGTCACTCCTTTAAAGAGTGATTTTCACTCTTTTACATTTAGAGAGTGCTGCTAGCCCTGAATTGTGTATATCGTTGATGTTTTTTCACTCAGTGGCGTAACCAGAAAAAAAAAAAAAAAAAAAAGGGGGGCAGAAGGGGTGCCGAGGCATTTTCTGAGGGGGCTTATTTGGGTCCTCCCCGTAGACGGTCACTTCATGGGGGGGGGGGGGGCTGGCGGGGCAAGGGTTCTGAGCGGGGGGCGCTCTCCCCCTGGTTACGCCACTGTTTTCACCATACACAATTCACACCGCATCCCCAAACAACAGCAAGACGAACTAGAGCTAAATTGTGTTCACAGAACATGAACCTAGCCGTTGCGTATGGGCCCTGAGTTCAGGGGCCTCTCCAGAATTGGAAAAGCATGGGCGAAAAGCAGAGTTAAAAATTGCGTGTTATCAACCAACACATTGAACTGGTTCAGATAACTCTTCACACATGTATTGTAGCTAGGAATTTCGTATACCTGGCCACGTGATACAATATTACTACTTCAATGAAGAGTTCTGCATGAATAAGTCTATTTCCGATAACTCGCAGTATATAACTCTTCCTTTCGCCCTTGCTTTTCAGATTCTGGAGCCGCCACTGCCTGAGTTAATGGTTCTTGACCAAGTCCGTTGATGAGAGCTGAGCAGCCAAAGAAAAGAAAATGACCTAGACGTACGTGGCTATAGACAAAACGGTAAAGCATCTGTCGTCTGATAACTGTTAGCAGACGACAGATGGAAGCTCGCTGGCGATTCAATCCCAGAATGCTTTGCAAGTTGAATTATTGGCAGGTTTTGACATCTTTGATGCAAATGACCACTTGCTAATGTTATATTAGCCTCCATTTGTGATTAAAAAGTATTAATTTGATTCTCAATTTTATTTGAAAGGTTTCTCGTGGAAAAAGGACTTTGTTTATTATGGAAATCCCCTTGTGCTATATTGAGATCAGACCAGGTGTTATTTGCTAGTTAGATTGTGCAAGAGAAGAAGTGGAATTCACCTAGTGCTATGTTGAGATATGCACCTGTGGTTTATAACTAGAGAGGTGAATGGGAATCCCCCAAGATGTAAATTTAGACACTGAGTCAACTTGTTTATGCATTGAGATCAAAACAGATTGCAAAATTATGTAGTTCCCCCATGATCTTATAAATGTGAAGTGATGCAATGCAGATGATATAATTTATGTGAAATCCAATTGATCAGTACAAGATTTTGTTTATGCATGATGATGCTGTAATGATTATTGTTAGAGAGGGGAATCTAGCTGTGATAAGTTAAAGATGCAACGAGAGATTTTGAAGTCATCCATATTTTATATGATATGTAGTGATTTCATATAGATTAGATACTCAATCGATTCCCTGCCTTTTATTTGGCTACAGAAATAACTTAAAATGAAAACCAAAGGTGATTTGTATAATCCTTATATTTCAATAGAAAACATTGGCTGAATTTAGTATTCGATCCTATAGGAAATTAGATATTTCACATTTTTGTACAAAGAAACAGTTCTCAGCTTAATCCTTCCAGATGGGGATATTTTTGATAGAGAGCTTTACACCAGTGCAAAAATCAGAATTTTCACGTTTTTAGGCACATCTGTAATTTGAAATCTCTCGTTGCACCTTTAAATACTAATCACTGAAAAGACTCAGGGCCAGTTGTAACCAGGAGCTATACAGTATAGTTATGGCTAGTTTTAATCTACAATAATGGTAGACTTGTGCTTTACATAGTGCCAGGATTTATAATACTTAATACTTTGGAGATCACCGGAGTTTGATAGCTAAACTGTCTGTTGTCGTCTTTTAAGCCAAAAGAGCTTCAGTCTTTTGAATCAAAAAGGGATTCCAGTTTGTGGTCCTGAATGAGGACATTAGCGGCAGACTGATGGTGGTAGAATACCTGGATTGTATTGCAGAATATTAGTGCCGTCGAGGGAAACCTTGTCTCTTGAACTGCTGGACAAAAGTTATCTTCAGGATTGCGAAGATATCCACGGAATGTTACCTGTGGATTATAAGTGTGACTTTGCATGCTGTCATTTTGGAGTCTTCACTGTGAGGACATATTATCGTTGAACTGCAAGGTTTTTTTTTTTAAATTGTGGACATAAGCTGTCACTTCTGGAAGAACTTTGTGTAAGACTATAACTGTTGAGTTTAACATTGAATTGTACATGTAATTATGTTTTGGACATACCAAATTCTTGAACCAATCTGATTAAAATCATTAAATCTGTGTTGTATTATAAAACTCAGATCACTTGTGCACAAGGCTCATAAAAGGTATTTTTGACCTTAGCCGTCCGCGAGACATCATAACACTAACCACTGATCAAACATCTCTGTACACCCCATAGGCACTGGCCATAGGTGACACATGTGTAAAAGTCTAGAAGAGGAGGAAGGCTTTCTTAGATTTTGGTCATATTGACCATACTAACCGCTAGATTACCACTGACCACAAACTATGAACACCCTATATGGAGCTTGGGTAGGTGCAGGGCCGTACGCAGGATTTATTTTGGGGGGTGCAAGACTTTGAAAAATTGACCTTTTTGGTAAAAATGGGCCTAACCCACCATAAAATATTACCTTGTTTGGAATTTTTTTGAACATCTTATCCCCCAAAAAATGACTTTCTTGTCTACGGACCTGGGTAGGTGGTTCATTATCATATGACAATATTTGGCTGAAATCGGCGCAGGCGTAATGGCACAAGTAGCATTTTAAACTTAAGCAACCGGAAATCTTGCGCAAAGAAAGAAAAAATAATAAGAAAAAACAAGACCTAGTCGTTTGCAACGGCTAGGTAATAAAACTTACTACATGAGCAGCCACGTAATCCAGTATTTTGTTAGGCTTAATGAATTGGACTCGTAGGTGTTACGCCAGATGTCATTTCCGCATACGCCGGGATGAAGCGAGTACGCTGTGATATTAGTACCGTCCAGTCTTCGTGCCAATTCCTTGGTAAACAAAATATTGGCTAATTTACTCCTCTCGTATCCCTGTAGACCTGGATAGATCCTACCTTCTTCGTCTTTTTGAGTGAAATCCATTCCCTCACGTTTAATCATTCCGTACGCAACAGACGACACGTTAATGATTCGGCTCGGTGCACTTCCCCTTAGGAGGTCCAATAGCAAGATAGTCAGGAGGAAATGTCCAAAATGGTTGACAGCGAACACCATGTCATAGCCCTCCTTGGTACGACGGCCTTTTGGCGCACGCAGTATTCCTGAAAAAAGGTTCAATAGTAATATAATCTATTATTTTCTGTCAACATTTTACGGAACTTATGTGTAATCGTATCAAGCAAGGGCTTTTATTATTTATTTATTTATTTATTTACATATTTGGCTAAGAACATCAAAATTGAACAATATACAATGTACAGACATATCAAGAAAAAGAAATATAAAGATTAAAAATAAAATTAAAATTGCCTCAGTGAGCTAGCCAGGAGGAAATCAGGAGCAAGAAACCGCTGTCATCCAATGGATGTGACTCCTCCAACTCACTGAGGCAATGCACAACACAAATTCATAAAATACATAATATTGAAATTATTGCACTGAATTTTCATCTGAAAACAAGAAATCGGACAGCCATATGTTGGGAAATGCAAGGAGGATATGCCAGACTGAAGACAAATTTATTTTTAAAATACATTTTAGAAGACAAAAAAAAAACATTCAGGAGTCCAGCTCCAGCTCTTTCAGTGAAAATGAGGTAAAGAAAAAAAGGTGAACGAAAGAAAGAAAAACGAAGTGAAAGAAAGAAATCTTGGGTGAAAGAAAGAAAGGAAGGTAGATAGGTACTGAGATAAATGTAAAATTAAATGACCAAAGACGAAATTGCTTTTGACGAAATTGTATGAAAATAAGGTTAATTTTATTTTAATAATATAAAACTAATGGGGGTCCTATGGACCTCAATATTTGTCTTCGCGCTGGCCGCTTTACGCGTGAGATGTTTTGGGTAATTTTTTTTTTTTTTGTAATTGTCTGACTTTTAAATGCGCTTGTTTTCATACCTAAAAATTAAAATCGGCCAAGCCGTTAATGAGTTAATTAGTGAGGTCCCATGGACCCCCCTCCCCTTGGGCACCAACAGAAGCCATCTGAGAATATTTTTAAAAATCGAACAACCATAGGCATTTTTTTGCTGATATATGTGCACACATATATGTAAGTAAACGATTATTACTACTAATAAAAATAATTAACCCTTTATGTCCTGAAAACAAAAAAAATCATTGTATGAGACGTTGCTAAACCGTTACTGTACAACCTCTATGGGAAAATCACGTATATTTTGCAACACCCGTAAAAAAATACAGGATTGTCTAAAACTGCACGTTTTGTGTTAAATATATGTAATTAGGTGTTTTGAGGAGTGAAACGAAGGACAGCACGAAAACGGGTGGAAATCCACTCTTTTTGGAGTGATGTTCACTCTTCTTTGAGTGGGAATTTGCTCTTTTGGGTGCAAGCCGCTCATTTTGGAGTGGTTTAGGGGAGTTTCGCTCTTTTGGGGAGTGAAATTTTCGCTCGTTTACATTTGGAGAGTAATTAATGTGATGATTTTTTTCGGGAAAAGTCTTTTACGACCAAATGGATCTTTTTAACAACTTTGAATAATTATTTTTAATAATTATTATTTATCGTTGCATTGTGTGTTTTGTATTTTAGATATTCTGATGAATATATTCAGATATTCAGATATTCTCTTTATTTGTACTTTTGAAATTATTTTTTAATATAACAATTAAGTAAAATTGAAAACGATGATCAAAGAATAGATCCCCTGTACTGCGGTTAAATTTTCAAATATTGACCCCTGTATAAACTTTTCCCCTTCTGAAACACTCCTTTTCCCCAAAGAGGATTTTAGCGGATTTTGGATACGATCTGTGATACATTCTGCATATCCGTTGTGTCCTCCGGACTCACAGTCCGCCTACAACAGTAAAGAATAGGGCACTCGATTCAATTGACTCTTCACCTAACTTTAGTTTCACGCTTTTGTCGTCTATGGTTCCCGGACTATGGCTCCGGGCGGTCCATATCTCCTTTTACACCGATGTAGAAGTAATTATGGTTCCGGCGTACTCATAGTCCGGGTATCAAATTCACAGCAATCCAGTTCTAGTCTCGCTAGGGATGTCAAATTCAGTTGTGATTGTGACTGTTTTTTAAATGATACAAATAGGAAAAATTAACCTAAATGTGTAATTTGTCTTGCAGTAGCGTAAGTGTCATTTTTCTTGTATTCTGGCTATCAGGCCCATAACTGGGGGGGGGGGGGGGTGGGGGGGGGGGGTGGGCGGACCCCATTCCAAAAGCCCTAAAACCCCTAAAATGGCACAAAAATATTTTTGCGAGCGGATCGGGCCAACAATTTTTTTTTTTTGCCGCCCAATGGTGTCACAATTTACCACTTTTTTACCATTCCGCCCCCCTTCCTTAACACTTAATTGCCTAAGCTACAAAAACTTTTCCTGTTAGTGCCCAAGGGGGGGGCCTAGGGAAGTTTGGTCATGACACTATCACAAGTAAATGAGGGTCACGTAGAACCCACTAACCACAATAAAAATGAAAATCGAACTTTGAACCTATGACCTATGGCCAATTGAAATTGTCACTCTCCGAAAAAGATGGTTCGCACATTTCCAGCCTCAGCAACTCCAATTAAGGTTGTTGAACCCAATAATTCATTATATCAACTCTAGCTAAAAAACCATTTAAAATAATCATTGCAAAATCTAGCCAAATTTATACCACTGTTATTTTTTCGCGGAAACTTTCAAAATCACCTGGTTTTCCCATAGACGTTACCAGTTTATGAGTCAACGGTGCAGACAAAATTAAAAGTGATGCTATCAGCATATAACAGTTTTTTGATTAATATTATTAATTATTAATTAATTCCATCCTTAGGTAAATATCCGAAGCAAATAAATCCAAGATTTCATTACTTTATTTTTTAATATTAGTAAATATTTGATTTTTCATTCCGTTAGTGCCCGGGGGTGGGTGGGTCCTAGGGACCCACCTAATTATTCTAATGAAGCCGTCGGGCGGTATTTAATTTGTTTATATCAGAACAACGTATTCATAAATCAGACCATTAGCAAAAAACTCCTTGAAAAATTTGATTGCGTAACCGAGATCCGCAAAAACGCAAAAAAAATCAATGTTGGGTGTACGATGGACCCCCCCCCCCTCTTGGCCTTTAGCGTGGTAAGGGAGGGGGGCGAATTTGGGAAGCCCTTTTAAAAGTAAATCAAACACCCCCCCCCCCAAAAAAAAAAAATCCTGGTACGGGCCTGTTGGCTATTTAAAGGTAGATCTTTTATTCATGTATTGAGAGTCAGGTCCCCAAGGGTAATAAAATTTCACTGCAAATGTTCCCAGTTAGGGTCAGGCTGGGACCAATGACGTCATTAAAGCTTAAAGCCTTCCCGTTACATCAGAGGCCCCCCAGTGCTTTATGAACGCTCCTGTAAACTTATTCCTGATATTTAAATTGTGTTAATTTGGATTTGTCCTTAAAGCAATATAAGGCACATTTTTTGAAGAGCGCCCCAATTGTCAAAATTTGATATTTTTGCACAGCTATGTTGGTCATTGTCTAGAAAACTACACCTGCACGAGAATGCTCAAAAATGCGTATTAATCATAAAAGGAGCGATGTTTGTAATTAGACTTGGGATCCTAGATTGTACTTAAGGCAGAGCTGAAATGCTAATATTTTATGTCCGTCCAGATGAAATAGTGCACCCTCGAGAAATAACCTCTAACAACTGCTTTTGCCTGACCAATAAAAAACTAATATAATGAATAAGCGGAGACACGTACATGGCACTAGTTCCCGGCTATTTTCCAATTGGAAGGCCGTTTCCCGTTCCAGCACCGTCTGAATTTTTATCGGGATCCCCGATAAATAATTATTCTTTCTAATTACAAAATTCCTTCGTTTGTGAGACACAGACATTTTCGAGCTTAAAACCATTCACAGGTATGGTTTACTAGCCAGTTCCATGCAAGCGTGTAAAATCTCAATTTTTTGAAAATTGGGGCGCTCTTCAAAATGTCTAATATGCTTTAAGCAATATTTTGTTGTATTTCCATTTTAATATCATTGTTGTATTTAACACTTAACTGCATAGGGGGGGGGGGTTCCTAGGTACCCCACTTTAGTTTTTCAGCCGGCGATTTTTAACGCTGTAAAGGCAATATATTTGGTTTATATGTTTTGATTGTCTAACTTTTAGTTGCGCTTGCAATGGTTGCAAAAAAAAATTCCAAATCCTCGCGGCCGTTTTGCGTTATTAGGTTGGTACTTAGACCCCCCTTATGCACTAACGGAAGTGCCCATGAACCAAAAATGAAAAATCTTATTTTAGGAGTACCGTGATTCTGATTTTATAATGCATACACACCTAGTGGAAATAAAAACAAAGTAAAAATGATTAAAAAAAAATCTTGCAAAGTCTAGTAGGCCATTGGAGCCACATTATATTTTATATCATCATGTAGCGATTTACTGTAGGAAACTATGGAAATTATACAAGAACCCTAAAAAAATATAAAAATTGGCATGAGACCTGTTATGTTTGTGCTTATATGGTAAATTATAGTATTCTTCACCAATTAAGCATCAGCACAGTCTAGGGGAAGCAATGCCGTAGCCGTAGAAAATGCGAGAGAGAAACAAATGAGTGTCATTTCGCACATTTTGACGCGAATTAAAATCAATGTGTTTGCCCCTAATTTTTACTGAACAACTTCTTGAGTTTTATTTCTTATGTGATGTCTTGAAGGCCTTCTAACATGTGGTGGATTTCATCTAAACCATCCTTTAGGAAAGTGGGTTATATTAGGGGGGGTCATAGGAACCCCCCCACCCGTTATGCACTAACGGAAGTGCAAATCCCTTATGCAGTTTTAAGTGTGTTAGTATTTGCTGTGCGGCGCTTTGTACTCTGTAGAGCGCCATTTATTATTTAGTGCATTTTTTATTATTACTGGTAGTAGTATTAAAAGGTTGAGGTCACAAGAGTTCAGTGACGGGGGGGGGGGGGACGTGTATCAAGGAACATGGACTTCCCAAAAGCACCCTAAACAAGTATTTCCACCGACTAAAAATATACCCTAAAACAAAGTTATGTTTGTTGATTTTGCTACCTAAAAGAAATGTATTTCGGTAAGTTTTGTACACGGAACAAGTAAGCAATGCATTGTGTCGTTAATATACCTTTATTATCTTGGTCAGGCTTACAATATTTGTGATCTCTGCTTAATTGGTGTATTACAAGTACATCACAATTTTCAGGATTAGAAAAAAAAATACCCTTTTTTCAACATTTGCTGTTTGTGACCACCCTTAATCAATTTACGCGCGTACATCGCCTTGTTGGAAAAAAGATTACTTTGTACGCCGTTTCTTGTTCACGCATTACGCTTAGTTTTTTAACTAATGGGGTTTTTAGGAAAAAAAAATTTTTTTTTTGGGTTTTTTTTTAGACATGCTGCTGCGTTACTTTTTGGAGGTTCTTTAGGTGTGGATGCCTTGTTAATGACGACATCTGCAGTAGTAATTAGATTCAAATAAAGAAATAACTGCTTCACAGATTAACCTCAATACAAATAAAGGAATAATTACTTTGGATTTAAAGAGATACAATACATATCGTCACGAATTTCCAAAACAGGGCCAAATCGACCAAAAGTAACATTTCGAAGATATCGGCGATTGAAGTTTGACAGGGGTTGGTACATTTACTGCACCCACTTGCCTGCCCCAGTCGAATTCAGCAGCCTTGACGGAATCAAAATTGCACGTGATACTGTAATTTATTCAGTCAAGGCTGCTTGAATTCAACTGGGAGCAGGACAAAGTGGGTGCAGTAAAATGTGACCAAACCGTTTGGACAGAATTTTGAACTTGCATATCTAAAATTTGAAAACATTTAGGAGGAAAATGATTTTATGTGTACATTGTGGACAATGAAACGTTCATTTCAATTCAAGATCCGTTGTTTTTCCTTGGCAAATTTATTACAAAAGTGATTAGTCTGTTGCAAAAACGAAAAAACGTCCTAGGGTTTCTATGGTCAAAGGAGACGAATGCGATTCGACGTTTGGTCTACTCCAAAAAGCGTCGATCGATCGCCTAAGAGTATCCGTTTTATTTTAAAAAAAAATCAAACCAGCCACTTGGTTGGTATAGGAAGCAGTGTCACTGCAAAAGTAGCGAAATCGTTGACTAAGGCTGAATGAGCACAAATAACCAAATAGTATGCTTTTTCAAAAAACAATCTGTGTTTGAATGACTTGCCAAAATGATGTGTTTTTTTTTTCAAACAATAACAATATGTTTTGAATGACTTTTTCCAATTATCACACAGTTTATTGGCCGTTTAATAATGGTTTAGCACCCCACACGTGTCAATTACTTCTTGGCACTGTCGCCTCAAGTAAGTTCACGAGTCTCCTTCCAACATTTGGCATTAATGCGTCCAGATACAGCTCGCTTCAACTGGTCCAGATGTTCATGCTGGTCAGGTGAATATGCGGGCCACACCAAACTGTGAATGTCCTCATGCGGCAAGAACGCATTCACAAGTCTTGCTCGTTGTGGGATATTGTCATCCACTAGATCAAGTCATCACTAATGGCAACGGCGACTGGTGTGACATGTAGATGCATGATTTCATCCACGTAACTGTTGGCATTCAGGTGTCCATTGATCAGGATGAGAGTTGTCTTGGTCGTTGCCTCCCAATACCACATGAATGGATGCATTCAATACTTCATGACCGAGTACGGATTCAAAAGAAAAGAGTATGACATGGTGCAACCTTGGCGGGAATTTTAAACTGCATTCCATTGCATGTTGTATCAGAGTGAAAATGAGTATGAAATCACTCTTGCAAATTTTAAAAATGACTCATTTTGTCTTCAATCTGCTCTTTTTTTTTGTTATTTTCACAATACAGCTTCCAAACATCTATAGGTATATATAAGTTTTGAGGGATTCTGTCGAGGGGAACTTTTTTTTGATTTTGTGTTTACTCAAACCAACCTATTGAAATAAATATTTGAAACACGCGTATGTGTCAAATTGAGTTCATTGTAAACTTTGAAACCTATATCGTCAGTCCGGGCAAATTTCAAGATCTGGTAAAGTGCTGGATCAGGCAATACTTTACCGGACCCGGCAATGTCAACCCCACAATGCATGGGCGCATAAAAATTCTAAATTCCAATTTTCATATAAAATCAAGGATACTTTTTTGAAATAATTGTACATCAGCAGATCTGTCAAATCAAAC
The DNA here is from genome assembly GCA_023653785.1 of Ophioderma brevispina. Lineage (NCBI taxonomy): Eukaryota > Metazoa > Echinodermata > Ophiuroidea > Amphilepidida > Ophiodermatidae > Ophioderma > Ophioderma brevispina. The sequence goes on from JAMKCH010066584.1 coordinate 30,384, forward strand.
ATTCGCTACTAATACCAATTAAAATGAAGGATTAGTATTGCTAAGTAAATAATTGATTCAAGTAAATGTTTCAAAGCTCGCCGCTTTTTCAGCATTTCTTTATTACATTTTCAAAATAACATTTTTGCAACGAGTAAAATAAAGTGAACATCGACAAAATTAAGCAAAATTTCCGATTTCATCAGACATACTTCAATCATGCTTGCTGCCAGGCAAGGTATTACCTAATTCAGCACCTTGACAGATCTGTCAATTTGCTCTGAATGATCATGTAATCTTTATAATTGATAGCAAAATATATTTGGAAAAGATTACCTGCATTGTTGATGAGATAATCTAGTCTTGATTCTTCTTGTAGGATTATGTTAGCAAACTCCCTGACAGATTCTTGGTCGGAGAGATCAAGAGGATGGTACACTACATTATTGCTGCCTGAACGTCGCTGGATCTCCTTGACTGCTTCTTCGGCTTTCTTTGGATTCCTACAGCCTATTATGACCCTTGCTCCTCGACGAGCTAAATCAATGGCGGTCAGTTTTCCTATGCAGCCATACCCACCTGAAAAGGAGAACACATGCACATTTTTTTTAAATACAACTTAATTCATGCTGTAAATATCTGTTCAAGACAAATCAACTAATGCTCTATTAAAACCCCTATAGTTATTAACAATCCTGGTGATGAAATTTAACTACTTAGATCTCTAGGTAGGCAAGGATGTATATTTATTAATCTCTCCCTGGAGATGACCAGCGCACGATAGTGTTGAAAAAAAAACATGTGCGCTTGTCCGGATTCGAAGCGGCGACCTTCGTATTACATGCACGACGTTCTTACCAACTAAGCTATTAAGGCAGGGTTGGTAGAGGAGCGATAGATATCATCTAGAGGTGTTAGGTTCGATAGGAGTCCTTCGCTTTCCTAGCGGATAGCATCAGAAAGGTATATTTAAATATACGATTTTATATTTGTTTTGAAATGTAACTACTTAGTTCTCCAGGAAGGCAAGGATGAATATTTATTAATCTTTCCCTGGAGATGACCAGCGCACGATAGTGTTGAAGAAACCAATGTGCGCTTGGCTGGATTTGAACCGGCGACCTTCGTATTTCATGCACGACGCTCTTACCAACTAGGCTATCAAGGCAGGGTTGGTAGAGGAGCAATAATAATTACAAAATTGTTAAGATTGTAAATACTTCTAATTAGTCTGCTTGTAAAATATCAATGGCACTTTTTCTTTGAATCTGGAGCAAGGCTGTTTATGTTATTGCTTTCTAGCAAGTCAAGATTTGGTGGCTAAAAATATTTTCAGTTGTTTAAACATGTTTGTTTTGCTTGTGTGTTCTTCTGAAGCATTGCAGTTGTTCGACTAATATATCTCAACAAAAGGACCTTATTTTTTGTATAAATTTCAAAAGATGTTTTGGAAATTCCCCAAATTCCCGAAAATATCCGTTAATTTCCGTGGAAATGTTCCGCTCAGAAAATTCCCGGGAATTTTTGCAACCCTACACCCACAGGGCATCAGCTAACTGAGTCCTTGTGGGAACTACCTATAATTTGATTTGCATGTCATTTTATGTCCCGATGCTCGCCGGATGCTCACCCGATGGTCATCCGATGCTCGCCCAACTAAAGACGGCCACAAGGTTCCCAAAAGGCACCCACAGGGCATCCCGAAGGTACCCACAGGGCACCCAGAAGACATCAAGATAAAAAACATCAAGATAAAAACAACATCTTGGTAACATTTTTAAAACGTTTTGAAAACATAGCAAAAATGTCAGCAGAAAAACATTTCAGCAACATCTCTAAAACATTTACTGTATCTAAGAGTAAAATGTTCTGATAATATCTCTATAACAAAAGCTTACGATATGTTGTAGTAATGTTTGAGAAATGTTTTCATAACCCTAACCCTGACGTCGGGAGGAACTGAAGGAGTGAGGGAAGAGGGGAACAAGAAAAGTCGCAAAGTCGGGTGGGATTCGAACCCCAGCCCCATGACCCGGGATAGCACGCTACGGCGGTGTCGCTGGCCCGGCCAGCGATTTCCTGCCTATATGAGTCTTGGTTTGATGACGTCATCGCTACTTTCTGGACTTAGTGCATTTTTCTCAATTGGCACAAGTGAGTTTTGGTGAGCTTTAGTTGTAGCTAGGTTCAATGTTTGATAAATGTTACAAATTAATCCTGGCCAATGTGTTTTCTTAAATCATTTGAAGCAAACATTTTTAAAACATGTAAAAACATTGTAAAATTTTGATAATGTTTCAAAAACATTAGCAAACAATGGTTTTCGTTAAAAATGTTATGAAAATGGTTATGTGTTTGCTGGGCTTAACGGGCACCCTGTGGGAAGCTACCTATTGCCTGACCATTTTTTTCCCGTTGAACGTCCAGATGCTCAACCGATGAGACCCCGACGAAACATTGCACATTTTGCTATGGGCAAGGACATTGCAAAATCATCTCATAAAACTTTGTTCAAAATATTTCAAAAAACGTGCGTTGATAATGTTAGAAATAAATTATTAACTTAAAACTGGCGGGGTTATGGATTAACACAGCTGCAAAACATTATCAATTCCAATAACGGTTTATTAGATTAAATATTAATTTTGTGACCAGATAGCCTTGGTCAAGTCTTTGTCCGATTTCTGTGGAAAAAAAAGACGTGTGTGTGGGTGGGTTGTGTATGGGTGTGTGTGTTACTGTGTGTGGGTTGTGTGCGCGCGGCGCGTATATGTGTGTAGACAGACTGGCTGTACGGCTGAGAACCCTATACAAAATTAACACTTTCGAAAATAACTCCTCGAAAAAAGGGCGTCGTTATTTGTGGTACTTGGGAAAAAACATATTGTTAAAATGTATCCTAACTTAGAAACAGTTAAGGCCAAATAGAAATATAAATAAACTTGATTAAAAACAAAGACAAAAATAAACATAAACAATAATTCAACATAATTTATTTATAGTTGCACTTTTGCAGTATTCCAGACGCATAACCATTACCTGTGATGACGACCGTTCTCCCATTTAATTTTTGTCTTATTGTTGCAATATCGCCGGTAAAATCAGCCGTTCAACAAGTACGCATTGCTAGTTACAAAAATGAGTATCCTATGAATCCAACACTAGCTAACGTTATTAAGATAGTCATGATTTTAAAACTGCCGTGTTGTGTGAGTAGGTGCAGACGTCTGGTACAGCTACAGCTATAGCATCTGAGTTATGGTCGTGTTGTACTTTTTTATTATTCGTAATATTAATATCAGTTGGGCGTGGTTTGTCATGTTCATTCAGTCAGTACATACATAATTGATTCTGGAAGTAGGACCCATACTAGCTATACCCTTTTTTGCCAAAAAAAAGGGACCATAGCTATACCAGAGATGCCCAAATTTTGGGCCAAATTTAACCCACATTGCCAGTTCACCGCAAATTTGACATTTTAAGCAACATTTTAAAATTATTGGCTTCAGATTGAGGAAATTTGACTAATTTTCAAGATTAATATTGTGTGATTCTTTATGCCCGGGTGGTATCCTCAATTGGTAGTATAGCTTAGTAGTCCCGGGTGCGGATTCCTCAATGGTAGTATAGCTATAGTATGCCCGGGTGGTATCCTCAATTGGTAGTATAGCTTATATATCATGCCCGGGTGGTATCCTCAAGTGGTAGTTAGCTATTAGTGATGTCTCAGGGGTGGTAGCCTCAATTGGTAGTATAGCTATAGTATGTCCCGGGTGGTATCCTCAATTGGTAGTATAGCTATAGTATCATGCCCGTGGTGAGTATCCTCCAATTTTGTGAATTAAAAAGATTATGTTAGTTCTGTATTCAACTTTGAGAAAGGATTCTTAGAAGGAAAAAGTACCTAATTGCGTCAGCAAGAGGAGAAAAGTTAGATTCCCCTCGTGCTGGAAATCTACGCAATGTAAGTAATGGCTTTCGGTGACTTGCAGTTGGTCTAAACAAGCTTGGTCTAATTGCCATTTTGGCTAACTCCAAATGGTCTACTACCATTTAGTCTAATGACCATTTAGGCTAATAACCATTAGTCTAATAGCCAGGGAGTCTATATTCATATGGTCTAAATCTCATATAGTCTAATCATTGGTACTGTTATCCCATCATTTATAATTGTTCCCTATGTATTGCGATCTATCATTCACCACATACCCAGCATCTGGATGGGTCAACTCTAATTTGATATTGACCATACATCATTTTATTGTAGTGTAAATCTCGTTGGATGGAATTATGTTTACTGTCTTTTTGAGTTTCAATAAATGCAAAGAGCACCGGAGTGTGTGTTCTGTGGAATCGCATTCTTGTTGTTCCTTTGCCCATAGCTTGGTTGTATATTCTCGCTCTTCGTTTGTGATCTTCCATTTCCACATAGAACATACCAAGCTGTGGGAAGGGGTCAACCTGAGTATACTTTGCCACACACGTCATTTGCATTCATGTTGGTATATGTGTAATACAATTGTGTAACAATTATTTACACTATTGTAATTAATGTTGGTTTATTTTTATTAACTTTATTTGATTGTTTCTCATGAGCAGTTTGTATATTTATATGTACATTGGTACCGTTTATCCCTCATTTATACTTTCCCTTACTGTAATGAGATCATCATTCCAACATACCAGCTCTGACTGGGGCCAACTCTAATTATATTTTTGCATAACATCATATATTGTAGTGTAAATCTGAGTTGGAATTATGTGTACTCGTCTTTTTGGTTTAAATAAATGCACAGAGCACCGGAGCGGTGTTCTGTGGAATCCATTCTTGTGTTCCTTTGACCATAGCTGGGTATATCTTCGACTCTTGTGATCTTCCATTCACATAGACCACATACCAGCTGTGACAAGGGGTCAACAGATTCAACCATGCCCACATACCGCGGCCCATTTGCATGCATGTATTGTAATGGCATAACAAATTTGTTACAAATTATTTCAATTATTGTAATTTGGTAATTTGGTTTATTTTATTACACTTATTTGTTGTTTTTCTAATGATCAGTTGTATATTATATTATGTAATTGGTTCGTTTATCCCATCATTTATAATTGTTCCCTACTGTATATGAGATCATTCCCACATACCCAGGCTCGGACTGGGTCCAACTCTAATATATTTGGCCATACATCATTTTATATTGTAGTGTAAATCCATTGGAATTCTGTTACTGGTCTTGTTTGAGTTTCAAAAATGCACAGAGCACCGGAACGTGTGTTCTGTGGATAACATTCTTGTTGTTCTTGGCCATAGCTTGTATATCTTCGATCTTGTGATCTGCCATGTTAACATAGACACATACCTAGCTGTGGGCAAGGGGTCTACCTGATTATACTTTTGACCACCTACGTCAGTGTCATTGGCTTTATTATATCCTTTCATTAGCAAATTATATCAGCATATCATGGTTTCATTTAAACTAAGCATTTTGTCAACAGTGCACCAAAATAGAAGGGTCATCAATAGCTCGTGACCTCAAATTAGGTCATTTTCAAACTCTATATAACTGGCCGAACGTAGTTCATGATTAAGCTTATTGTAGTCCGTTTCTTAAGGGTGCTGCAGTATTAGTTACTGGCTTTAGTATTACATACTGGTTTTTTTAAATTATGTGTTCATTTCTAGGATTATGGTAAGTATATATTTTTTTCTTTGGATATTATACACACCTGGAGTGAAGTCAAATAATATTCATTACATCATAGGGATTTTTGACCACATATTGCAAATCTATACTCCATTGTTGCTTAATTTGCCAATAAACTTTAATCCTTGTTTACTGAATGTACATTCCCGGTTTACGTTACGTGCTTATACAATACTGCTTTTCATTCAATTATTACATGCAGTGTACAAGACGAATTAAAAAAGTTACAGATTATGTTGTGACCACATGTTGCACTTATATTGTTAAAAGATGTTAATCTTGGTAATTAACTTCGCTCCGTGTTCTACACTGCTGTACCATTCCGGTTCGTACGTTCGGCTTCTTTACATACCTGCCTTCTTTTCATCAATTATTACCACTGCAGTGTACAAGAAGGATTACAGTTATGTATGTATATGATACTATATTAATTATGATTCCAGGATGATTATTAGAGTTTTAACCATCGTTAAATTGTTTAATAATTTGGTGAAACTGGGAGACAGACTTAAGCTCGCTTTTGTAGCATAATTTATCCGTTGGTTTTTTTTATGCTTAACTATTAATTTTTTTTTTCTAAGTTCTTTATAAATATCTAAGTACTTTATTCTATTAGTTTTGTATTCTTATATTGGTAATTGTTTGTGTTCCGCTATGTCCGCTCAACTATACTCCTACTTTCAAAACATTGCTTTCGCAGTTCTTTACGATCCTTTTGACGACTCTTACGATGATAATAAGTCTAATCTAAAAACAAATGACATCAATTGCCGTTACATACGCTTGAAACATTAACAACACACAAACCATTCTAATTACATCTAAATTATCCTTATACCATGCCAACGCACAGAGTCTCAATAAAATTCCCACAATATCGTAAACTATATGTCTTGTTTTTACAGCCACAGTGTCTATTTATGGATTCTCCGAAACATGGTTTACAACTGAAGGACGATGCCTCCCTGATCGGACATGAGGTTCACTTGAATGAACATTGTATTCGACATGATCGGCGGGGCGGTGGCGTCTCTCTTTTCACAATTCTTGACTTAAATTATCGCCTTAGAATACGAATCTTAACCTGGAGTGTAATGATTGTGATCGATATTCGTTAAATTTCATACATTCCATTACAACCCTTATTGGCATTATCTACAAACATGATTACGTGATTTATTCTTACTTCATGACCAACGGGGAAAAATTTAAACACTATTTAGGGAAAAAAGAGACCGTGCTATATAATGGGGGATTTTCAACATCGATCTTCTTTCTCATGACAAAGACACGAGGTTAACGAATTATTATTTTTTTATCTTATGATTTTATTTCCAGTATCGATCGACCAACTCGCATCCAACATTACAGTTACGGGCCATACAGTGTGTCTCTGATAGACAATATTTTTACCCAAATGAATTTCATCACCTATTAATTCTGTGTTATGGTCACTGATATTAGATAATTTCGTCTTCCTTACTCAAAGAACTATAGCCTACCTTCAAACCAAACTAAACCAACATATAATAAATCACCGGAAGTTCAACTCCAATAACATAAAAGCCCTGAATAATGCCATGTCCCTTGTTGATGGACACAAGGTTATTATACAAGAGGACCCAGATCAAGCCTACAACAAATTCATATCAAAATTCTCTCAACTCCCGAACATCTCTGTCCAATTACCAACTATAAATCCACCATTTCAAAAGTAATTCACCAAAAAACACCGTGGGTCATAAAGGTGTAATTAAATCAATTACCAATCAAAGATATATTATAATGAAAAGATAATTTTAAACAAGTGATGATAATAAACTTAAAATATGCAAATATCGTAACCACTTAAATTCTTATGCGAATTAGGTAAAAAAAAATCTTCAATAACCAATAAAATTGAAAATAATCAATCAATACTAAGGAAATGTGGGGAAAAAGTTTAACAATTTATTGGGCCCGTTTAATTAAGAAGCCAGCTTCTGATTTTTTTTAACCATAGCGAGGGTGAAAGGGATCAATGACAAATGGAGCATAGATGAAACTTTAACACAAATTTTTTGACAAAATGGTATACTTTGCCAACAAAATCCCTGAACCATCAAGGATTTTAAAACTACCTTTGCAGCATTACAATAACACCAATACCCTGTTCATATATCCAACTTCTCCTGATGAAATTATAAAATAACAGCGAAATTTAAAATAGTAATAGCAAAGCATCTGATGACATTAGCAATAACCTCCTAACACTCATATTCCATCCATTAGTAGGTTTATCCACACATTTTAATATTTCTTACTTTGGATTGTTCCAAACAATGAAAAAAGGCCAAATGTATACCAATATTCAAAGCAGTCGACAAACACGTTTTTCTAAAACTATAGACCATTTCAATTATTCCATCCATTTGAAAACTCTTGAAACAAGGGTTCCCGTTTATATTATATTTAACTATAACAAAATAAGTTTACCCTCATCCAATTGGCTTAGGCCTAAACGATCTACGCATATGGTCATAAATAACTCTATTGCAAAATAGCTGAGAATCTTGATAATAAATTTCATACCGTTGGTATATTTTAGATCTAGGCAAGGCTTTCGATACATAAATTCATGACATCCTTCTTTACTAGTTAAATAAGTATGGTATCCGGGGTCTTGCTAATGACGGGATAAGGAAACTACCTATCTAAAAGAAAAACAACGGGTTTGTTTAATAACACCTTCTATGAACAGCAACCATTTACTTGTGGAGACCTCAAGGCTCTATCCTTGGGCCCTTTGTTCTCATATAACATTAATGGACCTTCCACTTTGTTCTGAAATACCCACTTTATATTATTTGCAGACGACACCAAATATATTTGTTCAAATCCAAAAAGAACTTGATATTATTTCAAACTGGTTTAAATTAACAAATTTATCCGCTGAATATAAAAAAAAAGACAACTATATGATTTTTAAAAATAAAATAATAATAAGCCAGAAATTTAAACTAGCTGTCCTAAAATAGCAATACTCAGATTCAGCATACTAACTACAAAATTCCTTGGTATCCTATTGACCACAATTTATCCCGGAATTCCCATACCCAGCACATTTCCAATAATTATTCTAGAATAAACGGGGTTATCGCAAAGTACGACAATTTCTTCCCCAAAAGCTCCACTTCTCACATTATATTAATTATTATATTACCTTATATATTATATGGAGCAATAGCGTGGGCTGATTGATGCTAATAATGTGTTGGACTCACTTTTTATTCTAGAAACGAGCTATTAGGACATGTACTAACTCCCTGTGGATGCCCACACAGACACTTATTTTATTGCTCAAAAGTTGAAGGTTAATTAATGATATTTCTACCTTAAGCTTGCCACGTTCATGTATCAATACACTATAACTTCTACGGACGACCTGATGATCAGGATTTTTTTTTTCAACTTTTACTCATACTCACCATTATGGGACCAGGCAAGCCCTAATACCCCGTGTAAAACCACTTAATACCGTACTTCCTAATAATACCTGATGTGCCAAGGCCCTTACTATGGGCTATCTCCTCTTATATTAAAAACGCCACACTTGATCTTCCTTCACATTAATAGGAAAAAGAGTTCATCAATCGTATAGTGCATGTCACATTCTAATTTTCTGTCTTTTTACTCTGTTGGATTTCTTACCTTGGAATTGAATGTCGGATGTCGTGGTCTTTGTCCAATGTAATTTGTATCGTATTGACTGTCCTGTCTTTTTGTTTGATCTGTAATCTCTTTTTTTGTCTTCTGTCTTTGTTGTAGTTGTTAGTAAACACTTAAGTTAGGTGAGGTTACTGAATTTTCACGCTTAGCGTTTAGCAGTGACCTCGTCAATCACTATTTTCTAAGTTAATTATATCCTATAAAATGAAATCTTGATTTTCTATGAGCAAATACATTTTTATTTGTACTGCAATTCATATCTTGATTTCATTGGTGATTGATGATGTATGAACAAAAAAAATTGATGAATCCATAATCGTTCGATAAACCGATTTGGTCTAATCAATTGGTCTAATCCCATTATGGTCTAATATTCATTGTCAATATCCATTTGGTTCTAATACCCATTGGTTAATATACCATTTGGTTCTAATATCGATTCTGGTCTAATATCCATCTGTCTAATACCCAATTGTCGAAAACCAGTGGTCTAATATCAATTTGGTCTAATATCCATTTGGTTAATATCCATTTGGATAATGTCAATTGGTCAAATGGGTATTAGACCAAATAAGATTGAACCAGGTGGACATTAGACCAAATTGGATATTCGACCAAATGGATATTAGAACCACATGCGATATTAGACCAATTGGGTATTAGACCAAATAGGATTATACAAACGAATATATTAGACAAGATGTATATTAGACCAAAAAATGGGAATTAGACCCAATGGTTGTTGTGGTATTAGACCAATTGGTATAAGACGAATATGGACATTAGACTAGGGGGCATTAGACCAAATGTAGTATTAGGAAAATTTTGGTTGTTGGATAAATTGGATGTTAGACAATGGTTATCTAGAAAATGGTATTAGATAAGATGGGTTTTAGACCAATTGAAATTAGAATGGCTCTTAGAACAAATGGGATTAGACCCAAATGGCAATAAAACGGTTTTCAAACCCTTAAGTTAAATGGGTCAAACGGTCGCGAAACTGTGGCGGTTGCCAGACTTTCGGGCGGTGGGGGGGCACTCATGAAATGGACGGGGATGTGCGGCTTGGACTTTCAAAGTAGGGGAATACAAGGGCCCCCCAACCCCCCGGACAGTTTCAAACAAGTAGTGCTTTAAAAAATCAGGTGATCATGAAACCCGGGGGCACTCATATATAAAGGGACGGGGATGTGCGGATTGGACTTTCAAAGTAGGGGGCATTCGCTGAGGAACTTTAAGGAAAAAAGGGGATCATTTGGTGAGGAGGGTGCAAAACTGGGGTTCAATCACTGAGCCTCTCACATTTTGTGAAAAAAGGGGTCATTCTCGGGCAAATTCTAACAATTCAAAACCCAGTTTATATTGTTATAACATTAAAAAAGAGGGGCTTTCTGTGAGAACATGAAATAGAAATAAGGGGGTCCTTCAGTGACATTTGATAGAAATGGGAGGCATCAACTGAGGAAAAAGGGGGGTCTCTCAGTGACAGGTCAAAAAGGGGGTCTTTCAGTGACAGCAGGTTAAAAAAAGGGGGTCAATAGTGCCGCACATCCCCGTCACCGGTCCTATTTTTAGGGAGTGCCCCCGGGGGGAGTGAACGGGGGTAGGGGTAAAAGTGAAATTTTGGGGGAAAACAACCCAAAATTTGCAGACTTTTAACCAATTTTGATCCCACATCGCTGATTTTCGGTAAAATTTGGTGATGTTTGGCCCCAAATCGCTGATTTTGGGCAAAAATCCGTCATTTTCTTCTGGCCGGGGAAGGGGGGGGGGGTTTTTTTTTTTTTTTTTTTTTTTTTTTTTTTTTTTTTTTTTTTTTTTTTTTTTTTTTTTTTTTTTTTTTTTTTTTTTTTTTTTTTTTTTTTTTTTTTTTGGGAAAAATTAGCCGCTATTGATTGCGAAATTTATATTTGTGGGTTCAAGACAACATATTTTCAGGCAAAATGCCCCGCTTTCAGTGGTTCTTTTATGAAATCAATGTTTACCTTGTCCCGATTGTCAGACGAAGTGTCCCAATTAAAAGGTGAATCTTACACATACAGAAACGGTTTCCCGATTCAGCAAGTCAATTATCAGAAAATCCCCTTTATCAGGATCCCGATTAAGGACTGCGTTCCGTACTGTACTTTTTACCCAATATAATTAATGTCTGATTATATTCCACACCTGTATTATTACCACTTGTTGGAATAATGTCAGAAATGTAACAATCGTTATTGTACTCATACTAAACCTTTTTTCTTAGAACTGATTTTTCCAGTCTTCGCTGATGCCACACTAAAAAAACCCTTCCCGAATCTACTCAATAAAAATTAAGTGTAGCAGGATTGCATTTCATTTTATGGAGTAATTTCAATGAGTAAGCTTTTAAGTTATCACTAATCATGTACTCTAATTGAGATAGCTCAAAATGTTTGAATCAGTACAACTCATAATTTTTCTACACATGTACTCAAAATCACACTACTTTGTTGCACTTATTATATATAATTACACAAAGAAATAATCAAGATAGTCCAATTATTAATCAAGTTGCTGGAACTCAAATTGATGTAGCAGATATGACGGGAAATAGCCTGGAAAAGAAAATAGGGAAAACGAAAAAACAATGGTTTGAGGGACTATGTGTCATGTTTTACATTGCATTGTTTTTCATTTTAATACATTAAAAGTTAATCAACCGTATAAGAACATTTTATACATGTAGGCCTACCTAACTGTGAATCAAACCGGGAACCATGTGCTTTATGAAACCAAAACATTTCACCACAATACTACGCTACCTTAAAGGGAATATATGGGAACATTTAATTTATATAGATTTTTCTTTCAAATTAATATTTTGCGAATTAAAAATGAACAAATATCACACAAGAAAGTGAAAGGACTACAACAAGAGGTTTGAACTATCAAAATTTGAATTGAGAATAAAATACTAAACTACTGGTTGTTTTTGTCCTTTTTTCGTTTTACAAATTGTCTTCTTGTTATAACTATGAATTATTATTTACTTAAAATGATCGAGAATTACTACTTCAGCAATCAATTAAGTAACAAGTGTAAAATGAGCTACTTATTTTTTTTGCACAATTCACCGTAATTTTATATATATGTATGTTTGTGTTGCTAACATTTCTCAAATGAAATACGTTGAGGGTATTTAGGCCTATATTATTTACATATTTTTAGTACTATAACAAAATAATCATTAAAATACGTATTCACGCTGACCTGCTAGTCCGGTGTCCTTGTGGCTTTGTGCCCAGTTTAAAGTTAATTTATATGCTGTATATTACAGCATAAAAGTATATATCATTGACAAGCCCTTACAATGGTTGGAATTATTACTTTCATCGCAAAAAGGATTACAAGCTACATAGGCTTCATAAACCTGCCCATAAAAAAGTACTACCAAGATAATCAGTAGAAGATGTATCAAACTTATGTCTACCCTGCTGTTTGTAAAACAAAAAAAACAAGGGTTGTGACAATTAGCGACCCTGGGTCACCCTGATGTTTTCATCAGACTTGTATGGAATAAACTGCATAATTATGCAGTTTATTCCGTACAAGTCTGATGAATTCATCAGGGTCACTACAGGGTCGCTAATTGTCACAACCCAAAAACAATATGCTTTCCCAATGTACCTTATGTCATCTAATGGCCCTGCCAAAACATTTTATTTTGTGAACATACGTTTATTATAGTCATTAACATCTGCGATCATTTGGGAATCAAAAACCACTGGCATATCACGAGGCTCATGTTATTTCCATTCAAGTTTTGTTTTCAATGCAATACAGATTCCATTCGCTTGCCGTTATACTGATTTTGATTCAAATCCAATTCCATTTTCCAGTTTATTGGATTTCTTTATTCAATTCCAAATTAATTATTTCTTCGGAATTTGCCAACCCACTTACCAATTAAGGTGTTGGCATCATGATTTAAATGGGCCGAAGAATTTCTTTAAAATTTGATATATAGTACATTCATTTGTGCTGATAACAAATCTGAAATGAAAAATATTGCTTACCATAATTCGTTTTTGAGAAAAAAGACTTTCAAAAAGTAAATTTTTGCTCAAAATTTTACATTACTTACCACGCAACTCTATGGGAAAATGTGATTTACCGATACTTAAGTGCCCCCAAAAGATAACAAAGCTGGGCCGAACGTTTTCCTGATTTTCACATATGTTTAGGTCTAAGTTGCATACTTGAAATACAGAAATAAAAAATGGTGTCACCGTATTAGTTTTCCTGAAAGTCGTCGAAAAAGGACAATTTTAGAGGGAAATTTCCGTCTTCACTAGAGACAATGCGTCCCGCGTTATTTTACGCCTATATGTCACGCAGCAAAACAAAAAATGGGTGCGTGAAAGGTGAGCCGCGTATAAATAGGGCGCGTTCATAGACAAGTCCTAGCAACATCAGAGTTCTACGCGATTTTACGAACGCTTTTCAAATTCGCGTAAACGGAGAGGTGGAAAATCGCTCAAGAATTTTTGCGACGCTTAAATCGCAAACGAATGCACGCTTGTTCATCTCCGAGTTTATTAAAGTCGGCTTGCGCGTACTCCTTAGAAACCAAATCATAATGCCAACACCTTAACAGGAAGATGGTCTGGTAAGGTCCGAACGTGCCGGTGTAAAAGTAATCATAGTCGGCAGGTATCATAGTCTGGGCTCCATAGACGACAACGGAATAAAGCGTGAAACTAATGTTGCGTGAAGAGTCAACTGAATCGATTGCCCTATTGTTCACCATTGTTCCCGGACTATGAGACCGGAGGACTATATCTCCTGCCACACCGGTGTAGAAGTAATTATTGTCCGGGAACAATGGTGAACAATAGGGCAATCGATTCAGTTGACTCTTCACGTAACATTAGTTTCACGCTTTATTCCGTTATCGTCTATGGAGCCCCGGACTGTGGATCCCGCCGGACTATATCTGCTTTCACACCGGTGTTGTTAGTGTACGCGGGCAGCCCAATCCCCACCTCCACGTGGTACCAGACGGATATCGCAGACTTACCGGTGTTGTTCCAGCACGGTTTAATGCTTTGCATTTTTGCCTATAGCAGTTCCTAGCGACTCAAGATTTTGATATGGCCGGAGATAGCCTGCGTGAACTAACGGGGAAAGATGGGTAACAGGCTTGGATACGGTTGTGTTCAGCATAGACGTAGTACCGGTCGGATATGGGAAAACAAAGACCGAAGACATAAGACATCGATTTTGTTCTACGACTAAGTATTTTTTTGAGTCTTATGTCTTAGGTCTTTGTTTTTCAGACACCCACACACGGATCTGGAAACATAAGACCGAAGACATAAGACATCAATTTCTTTCTACGACTAAGTTATTTTTAGTCTTATGTCTTAGGTCTTTGTTTTCCAGACACCTACACACGGATCTGGAAACATAAGACCGAAGACATAAGACATCAATTTCTTTCTACGACTAAGTTATTTTTAGTCTTATGTCTTATTTTTTTGGTTTCCAGACACCCACACACGGATCTGGAAACATAAGACCGAAGACCTAAGACATCAATTTCTTTATACTTTTTGTCTTGGGGTAATGAAATAGTGAATGATTGATAGATGGAACTAGTCATGCAAGAGACATGACAGCAAGGCGGCATGGTGACCCCTTAATGTGCCCTTTAAGTGACATTTGACCCCTGTAACTTGACCAATATGTCACAAATGTCATTAAATGTATTTTTACGTGTTAACAACGTTATGAGGAACGTTATTATTGAGTTTCAACTAAATCCAAGCATGTCAGGGATTTGACCTTTGCACCTCTATAACGTGCCCCCTGGGTCACAAATAGGGTCAACTGTTATTGTTCTGTATTTACGATATCACGAGGATTATTCATGTCAAATTTCAGTTCAATCTGAGCTTGTTTGTAATTTTGACCTTTGACCTTGAACTTTGACCTTTGGGGTCGAGACTATCATAGACCTCTTCTACTATTAATGTTACATCACTGTAGTAATAACGGGCTTTATATGTCCTCTATAGGCTGAGATAAATCCAATTTGGTCTTATTTTTAGCATTTTTTGGCAAAATTGACCTTTGACCCCCTTAATGACCTTTGATCCCGGTATAAAAAAAACCTTGTGTACACAACAAAAATGCATTGTTCCAATGCAAATAAAAAAATTCTACTATGCTTAGTTCTGGAGATAACAATTCTTGAAATTATTTACCTTAAAACCAGAAATGACCTTAAATGACCTTTGACCTCCAAAAAAATACCTTGCATACACCAGGTAACATGAATGCATATCTGCAAGTTAAGTTACTGTACTATGTTTGGGTTTTGAGATAAAAAATTTGAATATTTTGGAATATATTTGGTTTTTGACCGGAAGTGACCCCTTAATGACCTTTAATCCTGAAACTCTGGAATCAACCAGAAGACCCTGCCTGGTAACAATACATGTGCTCTAATGACGTCACTCTGCTACGTAATTTGTAAGGACAGCGATTTTTTCAATATTTTTCACAATTTTTGGCTTTCAAACCGGAAATGACCCCCTTAATGACCTTTGACTCCTTATCCCTGAACACCCTATATGATGCAAGAGTCAATTGTTCCTCTGAAGAAGTTTGGTTGATATCGGCGTAATCCTGTAGAAGAAGATAATTTTGACAATTAAATTACATATTTGATGCCTGTGGACAGGTCAAAGGTCAGACAGGGGTCAATGTCATATGACATAAATGGGACGGATCAGCGGTCATTTGGTATAAGTGTAGTCAAAATAGTCAAACAACGACTAAGCTAGACGATGTTAAAGTGTTGATAGAAGAAGAAGAAGAACGCATCAGAAACAGAACTAGATATAGCTGTGGTCAAAGAACCAGCCGGATAGCTTCAAGCCTAAAACTAACCCCAGCTTCGAAACCTAGCCCCAGCTTCGAAACCTAGCCTAGCTTCGAAACCCAACCATATCTAGATCTGGAGACAGAGCTGAGCACAGTCGAGGTAGTGACCTTTGACCCTAAACGACCTTCGATCTCGGAAATATTTAAACATATTTGGATTGTCATAAGGGTCATTTCAAATTTCTGCCCGTTAGTAGCATTTTGAAAATTTGACCTTTGACCTCTTAGTGACCTTTGTTCTCAAAAATATTTTCAACATGATTAGAATGTCATAAGGAAACATTTTCAGTTAAATTTCAGCTCAATCGGAGGATTTTGAAAAAAATGACCTTTGACCTCTGATGACCTTTGATCTCAAAAATATTTCAAATATGTTTAGAATGTCATAAAGATCATTTCAGTTAAATTTCAGCTCAATCGGAGCATTTTGGAAAATTTGACCTTCGACCTCCTAATGACCTTTGATCTCGAAAATATTTCAACATGTTTAGGATGCCATAAGGATCATTTCAGTTAAATTTCAGCTCAATCGGAGGATTTTGAAAAAAATGACCTTTGACCTCTTAATGACCTTTGATCTCGAAAATATTTCAACATGTTTAGGATGTCATAAGGATCATTTTCGCAATTCAGCTCAATCGGAGCTTTTGAAAGTTTGGACCTTTGACCCTCTGGAATTGACCTCCATGACTTGTAGGAATTTATAAACATTGCACCAGTACAAGTAAGCATCAATTTACCAATCAGAAGCCCTATGTCCGTATTTGTCTTTTCACCTTGCTCATTTTATTTTTTTTTAAATTAATTAAAGAATGGGTAATGCATTATAACCATGCTACGCTACAAAATCAACTTGAATATTCTTTTTGTTTTATTCGCATTTTCTTGACTAAGGAGAGGAAAAACATAGAACCGGCAAACATAAGCCATCTAAATTGAAACCTTCCCCGGGAAATGTAACCGCACCTCAAATACGATTTTTTTGCATTCATCAATCGAGTAAAAATATTTTATTTTGTTTTTTCATGTAATTTGCCGGACTCGCCAGACAATAATCCTTTAAATGCGATTTCAAACAACCCAAGGGCGACTTGACCGGAAGGAAATGAAAGGGAGCGCTGCAATTAAAACATAAATCCCCCTACAGTAAAGTACAGGACTATATTATAGGTGAAGCAGAGTTGTCGCCTTATATACGGTACGTTTAGTCTCAATTAAAGAATATCCATTTCCTCAGGTACCGAATAAGACTGAAGAATTACAATGTCAATTTCCATAGATATAGCTGTGGTCAAGACCACGAAACCAACGGATAGCTTCAAACCCAAGACTAAAACTAACCCCAGCTTAGAAACCTAGCCCCAGCTTCAAAACCTTGCCTAGCTTCGAAACCCAACATATCTAGATCTGGAGAAGATCTGAGCAAGTCGAGGGGGGAGTGGACCTTGCCCCTAAACGACCTTCGAGCTCGAAAATATTAAACATATTTGGATTGTCAGTAAGGAATCATCAAATTTCTGCCTCGTTAGTAGCATTGTTTGAAAAGACCTTGACCTTTCTTAATGACCTGGTTCTCAATAAAATATTGTACAAATTGAGTAGGATGGCCATAAGGACATTTCAGTTAAATTCAGCTCAATCGGAGGATTTTGAAAAATAACTGACCTTTGATTGAAAAATTTCAACATGTTAGGATGTCATAAGGATATTTCAGTTAAATTCAGCTCAATTGGAGCATTTTGAAAGTTTGATCCTTGACCTCTAATGACCTGTGAGGCTCAAAATCGTTTCAATATGTTTTAGAATGTCAATTAAAGATCATTTCAGTTAAATTCAGCTCAATGGAAGCATTTGGAAAATTATGACCTGCGACCTCTAATGACCCCCTTTGATCTCGACAATATTTAACAGTTACGATATCATAAGGATCATTTCAGCAAAAATTTCAGCTCAATCGGAGGATTGAAAAAAAATGACCTTTGACCTCTTAAGACCTTTTGATCTCGAAAATATTTTCAACATTGTTTAGGATGTCATAAGGATATTCAGCAAAATTTCAGCTCAATCGGAGGCATTTGACAGCAGTTGACCTTTGAACCCTGAATGACCTCAATGATGTATGGAATTTATAACATGCACCATAAAGTTAGCACCAATCTACCAATCAGAAGACCGAGGCGGTATTGGTCGTTTCATGTTATTCATTTCTTATTTTTTGGCCAATGAATAAAGAGTGTTAATTTAAATTAAACCATGATACGCTACAAAAATCAACGTGAAGATCTTTTTGTTTTATCTTTCGCATTTCTGACTAGGAGGACAAAAAATAGAACAGCCAAATATTAAGCCATCTAAATTGAAACCTTCTCCGGGAAATGTAACCGCCCTGAAATGCGATTTTGTTTGCTTCAGTCATAGATAGTAATAAAAATCTTTTTTTTTCATGTGATTTGCCGGATTCGCCAGACCATAATCCTTTAATGCCGATTTCAAACAACCAAGAGTGACTTGACGGAAGAATTGAAGGGGAGCGCTGCAATTAAAACTTAAAATCCCACGACAGGTAAAGTAAAGTTACAGGAATATATATAGGTGAAGCAGAGTTGTCGCCTTATATACGTACGGTTAGAAATCAATTCCTACTAGTATAGCTGTGTCAAAGCCACGAAACCAACCGGATAGCTTCTTAACCCAGCCTAAAACTACCCCCAGCTTCGAAACCTAGCAACCAGTTTCGAAACCTAGCCTAGCTACGAAACCCCCAACCATATATAGATCTGGAAAGACAGATCTGAGCACGAGTCGAGGTGGTAGTGACCTTTGACCCTAAAACGACCTCGATCGCGAAAATATTTGAAAATATTGGATTGGTCATAAGGATCATTTTCCAATTTCTGCCCGTTAGGGAGTCATCTGACAAATTTGCCTTTTGACCTCTTATGACCTTTGTTTCAACAATATTCAACATGATTAGGATGTAATAAGGATTCCATTTCGTTAAAATTTCAGCTCAATTCGGAGGATTTTACAAAAAAATGACCTTGATCTCGAACATATTTCACATTGTTTAAGGATGTCATACAAAGGATCATTTCAGTTAAATTTCAGCTCAATTGGAGCATTTTGAAAGTTTGATCTTTGACCTATTAATGACCTTTGATCTCAAAAGTATTCAAATATGTTTTAGAATGTCATAAAGATCATTTCCATGTTCTTAAAATTTTCAGCTCAATCGGGCATTTTGGAAAATTTGACCTCGACCTCCTATTTTATTGACCTTGATCTCGAAAATATATTCAACATGTTTAGGATATCATAAGGATTCATTGCAGCAAAATTTCAGCTCAGCGGAGGATTTTGAAAAATAATGACCGTGACCTCTTATGACTTGATCTCGAAAATTATGTCAACATGTTTAGGATTTCATAAGGATCATTTCAGCAAAATTACAGCTTCAATCGGAGCATTTTGACAGTTTGACTTTGACCCTGAATGACCTCCACATGAATTGTAGGGAATTTATAACAGCACCGGTACAAGTAGCACCAATCTACCTATCAGAAGACCTATGTCCTTATTTGTCTTTTCATTTTCTAAGTTATTTTTTGCAATAATAAAAGAGTGGTCATGATTATACCAGCTAAGCTACAAAATCAAACAGGACATATTCTTTGGTTGTATTTCGCTTTCTTGACTACGGAGAAAAAAACATAGAACAGCCAAATATAAGCATAAATTGAAAAACCTTCCCCGGGAGGGAAATGTAACCGCACCTGAAAATGCGATTTTTTGCATCAATCAATCGAGTAAACAATATTTTTTGTTTTATGTGATTTGCGGACTCGCCAGACAATAATCCTTTAAATGCGATTTTTTTTGTTCAAAAACCCAAGGGTGACTGACCGGAAGGAAGGAATGGAAAGGGCGCGCTGCCAAGTAATATAAATCCCCTACAATAAAAATACAGGACTATATTATAGGTGAGGCGGAGTTGTCACCTTACTTACGGTACTTTAGAAAACCAATTCCTAATATCTCCTATACGATGTTAATCCTCAGGTAAGTAGATAACCTTTTCTTCGAAACTATGGAAGAAGGCCTTTACCCGAGTTAAAGAATTCTGGCTCTGCAGACTCAAGGTTAGTGCACATTCATACTGGCGTAATACAGGGCGAGCGAGGCGAGCGAAACAGAACCCCCTACCCGTGTTGCACAAAATGCCCTATATCTGCCAGGTGACCTTGAAACACTATTTGTGTACACCCAATATGAAGCATGATTAAGGGGTCCTTAGGAACAATTGTGGTGTGTATAGCTCTTGAGATGCGGGAGAAGAGGATTTTCTGATTTGCCGACCAAAAAATTAAAATATTCTCTTTCAAATTCACTGAACCCCCCAAATCTGGTACACCCTATTGGGGGCTGGGTCACTGGTCCTTTGGATTGAATTTGGCGTAAATTGGCCCAAGCGTTTAGTACTAGAAGCATTTTTAAGCTTTAAGCGCGTGTTGCCAGAAGAAGAAGAAGAAGAACATAGATTAGCTGCTGGTCAAAAGACCACGAAAACAGCCGCGGAAGCTTCAAACCCCACAAGCATAAAACTAACCCAGCTTCGAAACCTAGCACCAGCTTCGAAACGTAGCCTTAGCTTCGAAACCACCCAACCATATCGGATCTGAGGACAGATATGGAGCACAGTCGAGGGTAGTGACCTTTGACCTAAACGACTCGATCTCGAAAATATTTAAAAATATTTGGATGTCATAAGGTCATATAAAATTTCTGTCCTAGTAGGCATTTTGACATTTGAAACCTTTGACCTCTTAATGACTTGTCTCAAAAAATTTTGAAATATTTGATGAGGATGTCATAAGGATTAATTCAGTTTTCCAGTTAAATATCGGTGCAATCGGATGGATTTGAAAAAAAAATGACCTTGGGACTTCTTAAGAACCTTTGATTCTCAAAAAATATTTCAACGTGAGGATTTCATAAGGATCATGTCAGCAAACTTCAGCTCAATTGGAGGCATTTTGAAATTTTGATTTGCACAATCTTAAGACCTTGACTCCAAAAATTTACAAATCTGTTTAGGAAACTCAGAAAGATCGTCAGTTTAAATTTCTAGCTCAATGAGCATTGTGGAAATTTTACCTTCGACCTTCCTAATGACCTTGATCTCGACAATATTTCAACATCTTTAGGATGGCATAAGGATCATTCAGTTATTTCAAGCTCATAGAGGATTTTCCAAAAAAATGACTTTTGGACCTTATTAATGACCTTGATCTCGAAAAAATTATTCAACATGTTAGATTGTGATAAGGATCATTTCAGCAAAATTCAGCTCAATCGGAACCATTGAAAGTTTGACCTTTGAACCGATAATGAACCTCCATTAACCTTGTAGGAAATTATACAAACATGCACCAGAACAAGTAGCACCAATCTACCTATCAGAAGACCTATGTCCGTAATTGGTCTTTTCATTTTCTCTTTTTGATTTTTGTTTTTACAATATAAGAGTGGATCTATGATAACCATGCTACGCTACCAAAATCAACTTCATATTTTTTGTTTATTCGATTTTCTTGACTAAAGAGAAAAAACATAGAACCGCCATAGATAACATCTCTAATTGAAACCTTCCAGGAAATGTAACCCATGAAGTTACGATGTTGCATAATCAATCGAGCAAAAAGATTTTATTTTGTTTTTTGACGTGATTTGCCGGACTCGCCAGACAATAATACTTAAATGCTGTTTAAAACCAACCCAAGGGGGACTTGACCGGAAGGAATTGGCAGGGAGGGAGCGCTGCAATTAAAAATATATATCCCCCTACACTAAGTACAGGACTATATATAGGTGAAGCGGAGTGGTGACTCTACAGACGTGTTACGTGAGAAAACCAATTCCTAATATCTTCTATCTCGATTGTTAATCCTCCTGTAAGTAGATTAACCCTTTGTCTTCGAAATAATGTAAGGCCTTAACCAGCTAAGAAATTCTGGCTCTGTGCAGACCCACGGTTAGGTGCATTCATACTGGCATAAGACAGGTGCGAGCGAGGCGACGAAGCGAGCGAAAACCGACCACCCTTACTCCATTTTGCAACAAACTGCCCCCTATCTCTGCCCAGGTGACATTGAAACACTATCTGTGTACACCCAATATGAAGCATGATTCAGGGTTCCTTAGGAACAATTTTGGTGTGTATTAGCTCGGAATTCGCGGGAGAAGAAGGAATTTCTAGATTTTGCACAAAAAATTAAGATTTCTCTTCAAATTCACTTGAACCCAAATCTGTGTACACCCCAATTGAGGGTTGGGGCAGTGGTCCTCTGGATTGAATTTGGCTAAAATTGGCCAAGCGTTAGCACTAAGCATTTTAAGCTGGGATTTCATTCGACGGAACCGTGTTGCCAGAAGAAGAAGAAGAAAAAACCAAGACAAATATCAATAACCAGCCGTGCTACGCACACGGCTGGTTAATAGACGCCCACAGGTTGGTTTAGCAAACACGGGGAATTCGCATGTGGCATGCAGAATATGCATTGCCATGCAGAAAATGACCCCTTAATGACCTTACCCATTGCCGAGCAAAATTTGTGAAGGGTCTTAAGCTGTTTCTTATACATACGTCACGTGACTATGCAAAAGTTGGTATAGAAGTATGTGATTTTTTGAAGATTTTTCACATTAAGACGGAAGGAAGTTACCTTTAATGACCTTGACCCCATGTTGAGCACAAGTGTTGGCGAAGGGTCCAGTGCTTGATAGCATGATACGTGACCATGTAACTTACAAAAGCAAATATGTGTTTTTGAAGATTTTTTACATTAAGACCTGGAAGTTCCCCTAATGACCTTTGAACCAATGGTGAGCACAATTTCGGGCGAAGGGTTTCAGCTGCTTTATATGCATGAGTCACGCTGACAAGAGGTACACCTTGCATATAAACAGATATTAATTTTTGAAGATTTGTTAAATTAAGGACGGGAAGTACCCCTTTTTTCGTGACCTTTGACCTCCATGTTGAGCCCAACTTTGGTGAAGGGTCTCCAGTGTTTATATGCATTGAGTCACGTGACCATGCTAATCCATTAGCTATATGTGATTTTTTGAAGATTTTTTCACATTCAGACCGAGAAAGTGAGTGCCCTAATGCCCCTTTGATCAAAATTCGTGTACAAACCTTGACACGGACTAATGTCGAGTCACATGACGGAGCCATGTCACCATCACCGGTGTTTGAGAAGAAGAAGGCATTTTAAAGAGTTCCGACGAGTGCCCTTTAAGCGGGCCCACGTGACTTTGACCCCATATGGGTACACCATCGAAGGGTCTTGGGCAGTGGTTCTTCTGACAACTCTGTGGTGATGCATATTATCTGTGGCAGAAGAGAAAATGCATTAAGGTGCCCCGACGGAGTGCCCCTTTACTTAATTTCCCCGGGGGGACCCAAAAAAAAAACGTGACCCCTAAGAGAGGTCAAGGTAAAACTAGTACACCCCTGGTTTGTCGGTGCTAGCTTGGTCAGGGTTTCGCTGACCGAATTTGGCTATTAGTAGGACAAAAGCGTTTGCAGAAGGAAGTAAAAAACCCAAAGCGTCTTATGGAAGAAGAAGAAGAAAGGAGGGAAAAGAAGGAGGAAACTAGGCATCGATTGTGCTTTAGAAAGCACGAGTAATCATGCGGTGAGATACTTGAACTGTCCACGTGACCTTTGTGACCCCAATCTATTGGTACAGGCCCCAAAGAGTTAGCAATGATTTATGATTATTTCACTTGAATGAGTTAAACTTATAAATTAGCATAGAAAATATTATGAAATTATCTAAAAGTAACATAATAATTAAACCCGGGACGACTAAGGAGGGATACTATGCCTTCAGGTTTGATGGAGTAGACAAAGGGACTTGCAATTGACAGTGGTATCATCAATAAATCAAGTTTTTCCAGTGGGCACACAATTAACATGTATAGACTTATTTATCTGTGTGAGTGGGAACTTGAGCCCTACAAATGAAACATAGGATCTCTAGTCAATATAAGAAACTTTGATATTTTGTGTATTTTGACCTTTGACCCATTAACGGATGGCTCACAGAGCGACGTCACTGTGACTCTTTTTTCACTTTGTCATGATGCCTACCACTGATGACCATAGCTATTTGAGGTAATTAAGCGTCTTTTACGGATGTGACCCCTAGCTGACCCCATTTTACCGCACCTTTTGATCCAAAATGTGCACATAAGTAATGAGAGCCTTTTCCAGTGGTTCTGTGAACAAAATGACATAAGATCTACTTTGGTTAATGAGTTATAGCGTTTTTGCATATTAATTAGCTCATTTGCATATTCTTGCAACTGTTTGACCCTATGGCCACAATATTCTGTCACATGATTCGTCTCGACATTCTCCGCAACTTTGCGCAGACATCACCTATCCCAGTGTTATCGATATTGAGATATAGCAATTTTGCAATTCATTAGATAATGCCGCCATTTTGAATGTTAATGCATTCGATATAATTCTGTGTACAAGCTGGATACACTGACCAAAGACGATTCTCATGTGGAATTTTCGTACGCGTTAGCGCACATAATCTGGAGAAGAAGTAGGCCTCAAAAGATTTGTAGTTTCTTGACCTCTATTGACCCCTACGAGAGGTCAAAGGTCAAATATTTACATCTCTGATGGTAACTTGGGTCAGTGGTATTCGAACGATTTGGTCATATCGGCCCAGCCGTGGCATAGTAGCAGTTGTGAAGCAAAGGTACAAGACATATAGAAAGAAGCAAGAATAGAAGTTAGTGCTTTGCAAGAGCACATAAGTAGGCGGGAAGAATAACCCTAGATGACCCTGATTGACGTGCTCTAACTCATACTTTTGTAAAATTCTCCAGTCAATTGAAAGCAAAGTCACATGATCTGTTTACATCGGTATAGGAGTGGTGATTGAAATGTAACCATAAGTTAGAAGTATTTTTGGACCTTTGACCCTTAACCATGGGTCAAGTGATAAAGTCATAATTGACTTTTATGTTGACCTCTCAGCAAGTTCTATTAAGATGGGATCAAACGATTTCTATTCTGACCTAATTTTTAAATTTTTAACACACAGTAAAGTAAATGATTTGTGACCTCTGTGACCCCAGATGGACCCCATTATTGACTTATTGACCCATAATTTTGTAAAAGGAGCTCAAGCTAATTTAATATGCATGATCTCACAACGATCAGGTTTCTTAAGCTGTCGGAGAAAGTAGTGATTTGAAGTGTAACGTAATTGGAAGGATTTTGACCTTGACCCCTAAAAAAAAGCCATTGGTCATGTGATGAGGTCATGATTGACTTTATTGACCTCTCATCAAGTTCCATAAGATGGATACTAAACAGATTCTATTTGACCCTCATTTCAATTACCACAGTTAATATGTTTGACCCCGTGACCTCACATGACCCGTTATGGACCTCTTGACCATAACTTTGTTAAGGGGACTCAAGCAACTCCCTTTATGCATGACTCACACGATTCAGGTTGCTTAATCTGGCAGGAGAAGTAGTGATTGAAGTGTAACGTAATTGGGAGTATTTTGGATAACCTTTGCCCCTAAACCATGGGTCAAGTGATGAAGTCACAATTGACTTTTTTATTGACCGTCTCCTCAGGTCCTATGAGATGAGCTAAAAGATTTTCATATTTGACCTTGTTTTAAATTTTACACACAGTAAATTATGTTTGACCCCGGGACCTCAGATGGACCCCATATTGACCTCTTGACCATACTTTGTAAAGGGTCTCAGATAATTCATATATGCACAACTCACACGATCAGGTTACATAATCTGTAGGAAGGAGAGTAGTAGTGATTTGAAGCGAGCGAGTCTACCTAAATAGAGATCGGAAGCCAAGAGGTGATCAATTGTAACAGCTACGAGCGTATCGAACCGAGTCTGTTGCGGCTTTGCAATGGACTTGGCCGCACGGGGGCGCTGTGAGCGCCCTAGGTTTTCACAGGGGGTGGGGGATCGTATTTCGATTAGTAACGGGCTGAGACGAACGGGCAACACCAACACATTTATCCTGAGCTTTTTGCGCATTTGCGTTGTACACTAAGTGCCCAGGTCCGATGAACGGTTTGATATCCGTGCAGCCCGTGAAGGCCCGGTGAGGCATACAGTCGTGAATGCACACAATGGTTATTAAATTACTAAATTTTAAAAGTTTAAAACACAAAGTACTCCAATTCCACAAATAGGTCAGGACCAGAGGAGGCGCAAGTATTTAGCAACATCAATTACAAGCAGAAGAGATGCGATTGACAGTCAGACTCAGTGCCGTGTTTACGACGCCATTATAATTGGCATGGCATAAGGCAGACTGTCACTGGAATGTGGTTACACAAGCCGTGCCACGCATTGCAACTCAATGACAATAATTGTGTTTGTATTGTGGCTAAATGGAATTCGTCAAAGATTGGAAACTTACAATACGTACTAAAAATTAAATTGATCGTGTTCTCTACAACGCAAATAACATGGGATAGCGGATGATGAGTGAGCACAAAACCCCGCTCGTGGCTAGCTAGTACAAACGGAGGCCATTATCAATCTTGCATTTCACATTTACTAATCACCCTCATTTTCATTGCCAAACATCAATGTACAAAAAAACGAACGTAGTAAAAGGGTCCTGTACTAGGCTAGCCTCAGGTCAATGCTTTCCAGACACAACACTCAATCGCCTGCGGTACTTCTATATTTACATTCTTTTTCCAAGTATCGAGAATTTTTGCAAGTTTTTCTTGATCGTAGATTTAAACATTCGGAACGGGTTGAACCTTTGAATGACGAATTCGCATTCTAATTCCATGCCCACGTACACCGGAGCCGTGCATGAACTCTGATCCACAAAAATAACCGGTCGTCAAAGTGGGAAATTACAGTCTCTGATACAGCTGAATAACAACGATAAGTATTGCTAGTACTTTGTTGAAGGTGTGCGATGTTCAAATATTGCCTGCACTGAGGTAAGTGAAGATTTTTTTTCAAAAAAGGCGAAATTTTAAATTGCTTTGTCAGTTAGAGGGATTTTTGGAAAACCGCGCGAAATTCAATATCAGGTTTTTTTTTTTCTAAAAATCTAGTTGGTGCTCACTTGGTGAGCGCCAGATAGAATCCTCCTTAAATTACTTCTTCTTTCTCTGTGCCAATTTTCACACTGGGCAATATCTGGTTTAAAAAGAAAATGGTCACCGACTCCCAAAAACGAACTTTTAGTAGCGGATATTTCCTATATATGATTCTACAGGCACCAAAATACCCTTCCCCCAACTTTAGTGCATTAACCTTGGTGTCCTGGACCCCCGCCCCTTGGTTTTCTATGACTTGGTATCCTGAATCGGCATTTACCCAATTTAGTGTTTCAATTCATGACATAACAAGAATAACTACTCGTTCTTAGAGCATTTCCATTAAACACTTTATGGGTTTTGGCTATGTCCATCACTAGCTCATTTTCATAAGACATAGTCAAAATTAAAAGATCCGCAAATAGAATTCTGTTCTGTTTAAAAAATCGAGGTTGCGAAATAAAAAACTGGACGTGGACCCAAGATTTTGTTTCAAAATTCTCGTGAAAGAAGATGAATTCCATTTTATTATCTCAGTATAATTTGAAGACATCCAAGAAAATGCATATTATATTACATCGAAATTTGAGCAAATTCTAACAAACCGTCACATTTGAGTGAACAATTGGGGTCATCATTTCAAGTCATTTCATGGCCTAATATGCAACAGTCATTAATATACTAACTGTGTTCACAGACGTTAAGAGAAAAACCCGCACGTGTGAGCACCATTTATTTCAAAATAGCCGCCCCAACTAACAAAACTTGAGGTTATACATTGATTATTGAATAACGATCACTGCTTTCTCTTCTCGATCAGTCGATGGAAAATCGTTTGATTACATAACAATACCGTACCAGAGACACTGCACGCTGCAACAATCCTTGACTACTTGCTTCGAATCTCTATTAGGTATACTCGTCTCAGATTGAGTGCGTATTTGGAAGTATTTTGACCTTTGAGACGCCCTAAACATGGTCAAGTGAATGAAGTCCCTGATTGACATTTATTGACCTCACATCAGGTCCTATGAGATGAGCTCAAAAGTTTTTCTTTTCTATTTGACCTGTTTTTTAATTTTTAAATAAGAATTTAGTTTTCCTTTATATTTTTGACTTCTGTGACCCCTACGTGACCTTGACCCCCAAACAAAGCCAGAACTTTTGAAACCGTTTCAAACAAACCCATGCTTGTGACCAATTGTGTTTTAATAATCCGATCTAAGTAGGTGGAAAAGAAGCAAATTTTGTCAGAAAGAAAGAAGAAGATATAAGAAACGGTAAGAACAAAGTAGTTAGGCGATACTCCGCCTAACTAAAGAAAGAAATCGAGAGAAGACAGTATATCATGCGGCCACGCATGATATAACACTAAACAGCACAAGCACAATATATCGCATGTTAACCACATTGCGAATATAATAGACGGCAAATTGTGCTCGAGAGCAGAACCTGTGCCGTGGGGATAAAAAATGACCTTTGACACACACACTACCGAGCACAAATTTTGTGAATGGCGTCTGAAGCTGCTCATATGCAGGGTCACGTGACCATGGTACCTGCAAATGACAGATATTAATTTTTGAAGTTTGTCACATTAAGATCGAAGTTCCCCTTAATGACCTTGACCCACGCTGAGCATATGTCTTTGGTGAAGGGTCTCACGCTGCTTAATATGCATGAGTCACGTGACCATGCTACCTTGCAAATGACAGATATGAATTTTTGAAAAGATTTTTACATTTAAGACCGAAGTGCCCCTTGAATGACTGTGACCCTGTTGTGCATAAATTTGGTGAAGGGTCTCAAGTGCATCATATTGCACGTGTGGTCACGTGACAGGGCTAACTTGCATATAGCAAATATGAATTTTTGAAGATTTTCACATTCAGACGAAAGTGTTCCCTTTAATGACCCCTTTACTGACCTTCGATCAAAATTCTGTGTACACCTCCATATGGGTTGTGCTTGGGGTCAGCGGTTCTTATGAACAAGTCTTGTGATTATAGCAATGATTGTGGAACAAGAAGGAATTTAGAGAATTTTGACGAATGCCCTTTTCAAATAATCGCCCACATGACCCTTTTACCCCTAATCTGCGTACACACCTTAGGGTCCTTGGGTCATGGTTCTTTGTATAACATCTGGTTATCATGGCACTTAATTCTGTGGCAGAAGAAGGCTTTTATGAGTTTCCGAAAATTTCACAAGAAATGGCCCCTTTAATTGAGCTCACTTGACCTTTGACCCAAATCGGTGTGCAAACCCTATAGGACCCGTGTGGTCAGTTGGTTTCTTCTTCTTACCAATTTTCTTGGCCATTGGATAAACCGTTTGGTACTAGTAGCATTTTGAATGTTGGGTCGGAAAATGAAAGAAAGAAAGAAGCAAGAAGAAGAAGAAGAAAGAAAGAAAGAAATAAAGAAGAAAGAAAAAAGAAAAAAGACCTAGTCCATGCAGTAGACATGGCGACAAGACGCCTGGAATAACATATAGTGAATGCCTTGGGACCCATGCCTAATAACTTGACCAATGAGTAACAGATGTCGTTAAAGTATTTTTATTGTTAACAACGTACAAGATCCTTAAAATTGTTGATTTTTTAAATATATTATTTGCATTTTGTTGTATTTTGACCTTTTAACCCCTATAATGTACCCCTGGGTCAACGATGGGATCGACCTGTACTTGGTTTTTGCATTTAAGATTTCATCTCCGGCATTATTCCTGACACTTTCAGCTCAATCGGAGATTGTTTTGTAAGTTGACCTTTGACCTTGACCTTTGACTTTCAAGACCTACCCTACTATTAATGTTCATCACTGTAGCAATGACGGGCTTTATCTGTTCTCTATAGGGCTGAAATACAGCCAATTTGGTCTTATTTTTAGCATTTTTTTTGACACATTTGACCATTTGACCCCCTCATGACCTTTGACCCCCGTATCAAAAAAACCTTATGTACCCAGCCCAAATGCATTCCAGTTTAAAATCAAAAAAATTCTTAAGTTATTTCAGGCTCAACCGGAAGGTACCTGTAAATGACCTTTGACCCCTATAATAAAATTACCTTGCATATATCAGCTAACATACATGCATATCTGACGGTATATGTACACTCTGCTATGTTTACATTTGGAGATAAACCTTTTTCAAGTTTTAAAATATGTTTGGTTTTTTGACCGAAGTGACCAACGTTATAACGCTTTGACTCTTATTCCTGAACACCCTATATGTAAGCATGGGTCAGTGTCGCTCTGAACCAGTTTAGTTTGAGATCGGCATAATCCTGTAGAAGATATTTTTGGGAATTAAATTACACATTTTGGCTTTCAGACCGGAAATGACCCTTTAATGACCTTTGGACCCCTTTATCCCTTAACAACCCTATATGGAAGGCTGGTCAGTTGTTCTGTGAAAGAGTTTTTAGTTTGATATCGACATAAATCCTGTATAAGAAGATCTTTTTGGCAATTTAATTACATATTGAAGCCTGTGGCCAGTCAGGAGGTCAAATAGGGGTAAAAGTCATATGACATGTAAAGGATGCCTCACGGTTATTTGGTATAAGTCTAACTAGAATACGTCAAACCATGACTGAGCTAGACGCATATGCTGCCAGAAGAAAAAGAAGAAACTAGACACCCAACCTTTGGCCTGCCTGAGACATGACCCCAATGCGGCCTAATTATGAATGGTGACCCCTAGTTTGCCCCTTAAAGTGACCTTTCACCCTGCGAACTTGACCAATATGCTCCAAAGCATTAAATGTATTTTTACAAGTGCTTAACAAACGTTTATGATGAACTTTACATTGAGTTTCAACTAAATCCAAGCAGGTTAAGGGAGGTGAACTTTACACCTCTATAACGTGACGCCTGGGTCACGAATAGGCGTCAACTGTAATTGTTCGTAATTTAAGATATCACGAGGCATTATCCTTTGTTCAAATTTCAGTTCAATCGGAGCTTGTTTGTAAATTTTTAGTTTTTTGATATTTTAACAATTTATCAAAAATGCTCCAATTAAATGCCCTTTTACCATAATGTTACATCACTGCAGTAATAAAGCCGACTTATCTGCCACTGTAGAGGCTGAGATAAATCCAATTTGTCTAGTTTTAGCATTTTGTGCAAAATTGACCTTTTGACTACCTTAATGACCTTTGTTCCCGGTATTATAAAAAAAAAACCTCGTTATACACACAGAAATGGCATCGTTTCATATGCACTAAAAAACATTCTACCTATGCTTAGTTTGAGATAAAAATTCTTGAAGGTTTTACCTTAAACCGGCAAATGAACCTGAAAGACCTTTGACCTCCAAAATAAAAATACCTTGCACTACACCAGGTAACATGAAGGCATATCTGCAAGTTCTGTAACTGTACTGTTGGGTTTTAGATAAAAAAAATGAAAGTTTGAGAAATATTTTTGCGTGTTGACCGGAAGATGAGCCCTTAATGACCTTTGATCCTGAAAGTAGAGGCGGACCAACCGAAGACCCTGACCTCCCGGTGTAACACCAATATTTGTGTTCTAATGGACGTCACTAGTTACGTAATGTGTAAGACCAGCGATTTTTTGAATTTTCATAATTTTTGGCCCTTTCAAACCGTGCGAAATGACCCCCTTAATGACCTTTGACTCCTTATCCCTAGCAACACCCTATAGGAAGCAAGGGTCAGTGGTTCTTCTGAAGACGTTGCTGATATAGGCGTAATCCTGTAGAAGATTTTTTTTTTAATTTTTGACATTTAAATTACACATTTGAATGCTGTGGCCAGGTCCAAAGGTCAGACAGGGATGTCAATGTAAATGACATAAATGGGACGGCTCAGCGGTCAGTTGATGTTACGTTTAGTCGAAACACATTCTTTATTTTAAAATTATTTATTGCCAATGCAAAAGTATCATGTGGTACGAATTTGATGCCTTTTCCAGTTAAGAATTACCTGTTGCAGAAGTCTGTTAAGGTTGCCGAAATTTAAAAAAAGCAAAAAACTAAAAAATTAAAAAAAAAAAATAAGTGTTATTTTAAAAATTTAGTTATTCAAAATGAAGGATAGATTAAACTTGAGAGACCTATGTGTTTTGTCTAGCCAGAGCCTCGTCAGCATGCAATGATAGTTACCAGGGGTGCCACGCCGAGGAGGGGAGGCTTTGGTCTTGCGTGTTCTACGTTTGCAGAGAATTAACAGTTTACCTGGTGTCAAAATCACTAAGTGTGATGTGAAGCGCGATGAACACTCAATACACAATAAATTTGTCCAGGAACGTATTTTTAGCCATTGCCTCCTGCCTAGCAGCCGAGCAAGGCGGGGACCTTGGTAATCCGTGGCGACGTCAGAGGCGGGCATTAAATTTTTTGCTTTTCCAAAGGATTTTCATTGTCAAATATATGTCCCGAAGTATGCACATATGAAAGTGGGGTATTGAAAAAAGTGATGAGGATTTTAAGGTACTTAGAAAATTGTATACATTATACTACTATACAAATGTTGTGCATTTGTCAAAAGATTTTTTACAATTACAATTACAATAGTTATTTGCGCCAAAGAGTTCATTATTGAAGGTTTAAATAATGAATACATTTTTCAAATATTTGTTTATTCCAGTAATGACTTAAAATTTGAAGTTATTTCTGATAATAATAATAGTATTAATATGATTAACAGTTGGACATTACATTATACAAAAATATAGAATTATAAAAATACAAAACAACAATACAGTAGAATATTTCAAAAAACTTTTAAAAATTTTAATTGTTATAAAGTGGATGATTTCTAAATGATTAAATATTAACATGATTATAACAATATACATTATACTGGATTATATAATTGGTTATACCGGTATAATTGTGATAATTGTGAATTACATTTGATTGTTTCTACGTTAATCTTAGGGAGGATGTTATTCGTCAAATATTGCACCAGAATGAAGTATGGAATTGAAAAGCGGATTTAAGGATGTATATAGAAATTGTTATTAACATTTATACTACAATACATTATGGAGAAGTCTTTGCGAGTTTATAATTACAGTAATATAACATGAATGAGGAAAGTCTGATATGTTTGATGCATTAGCATGATTGAACGCATATGACGGGTTTTTAAGTGTAAGTGATTTTAATAACTTTGCCCAGTTTGCCCTCCGTTTTAAATTCTGAGTTAAAGATTACGATCGTCTGAACAGTGAGTTTTAAATATCTTAATTGTATGGCAACAAATGTGGGATTATGATAACTGTAGTACGCTTGTCATGTTGCCCACTGCCTGAGATTCTTGGGCGTTGGCTAGATATAGACATGATATAAAAGAGTCCACTTTGCTGTGTAGGTTGTTGAATGAGCTGTTTGTAATGATCAAAAGCAGGAATAGGTGGATGATTCAGCAAGTCATGATTGAAATCTCCAACAATAACATTGTAAATTTGTGTCTAATATTTCAAATTGAGACGGTAACAGACAGATTTTCATTTGAAACTGAAGTCTCTTGATGTACTGTTTCGACAGGTCTATATATGACAGCCGATCATCATGTTTGGTTTACAGTTGTTTGCATACTAAATATATCGGATTGTTCATTCGATGAAAATACGCGCACATATTTCACACTGTTCTGAATTATAACTGGCAACACCTCCTTCCTTTGACAGAATTCAATGTTTCTAACGAAACCGTCCAATCTTTAAGAATTCTACATTTTTTTTTATAACGATATTGTCCATTTTGTAACCAAGTTCAGACAGCATTATCACATGCCGCGCCCTTTCCTGGGATTTCTGTGTTACTTTTATGTTGTCTTGCAATGTTTATTCAACTTTGATTTTATTGATGACAATAATGAATTTTTTGGATGATCTACATTTTAATACACAATAGATTTGACAAATCACACTGCAGTCATTGTAGATAACAGTTTTGCAACATTGTCATCACTAAAATATGCGTGACTTCGTCGAAATCCGTTTTAACTACATTCCATCAAGAATGGCGTGGTGACCACGGTACTCCCTGAGTCTACAGATAGCCATTGCACCGTTTGTAGATCGTTAATAGATTATGTGCCTTGACTTGATCGGTTTAGTTTGGCCTTGTACCTTATGAATGGTTACGGCCCAGGACAATTTTAAAGGTATTGTCTCTTGTGTAGTGAAGCGTCTTTACTGTCCAATTTGAAATGCCTTTCCTTGGCTTTATTGGAATGACATTGTTCATATTCAGGGTGAAATAAATCAGTTGCCTCCTTGTTTTCTACCAATGCGAGTACTATCAAATTTGACAATACAACTTTTGAATTTGTTTGATTATTAAAAAATGTAATACATTTGACTATGCCAGAGGACACCATTGCATAAGCCCGTCGACACATGACATTTGATATGAGCATAACACGAGCCTTCACAGCTAATTTCCAACTCGTCTTGCAAGAGCGTGTCATCTTTGATGTTGTTCTATGTGGGGAGTCGTGCACCTTGATGATTTGCCCATCTTTTTGATCCACCTCACAGTTTCTGTAGGTGAATACTGTGTGTTCAGAGGTCGAGAGGCCTTATTGTTCTGTCAGTGTGCCCTCATTGACGTCAAAGTTGCGGTTCTTAAAAAACTAAATGTATAATCATCATCAGGAGCAACTAAATCATCCTCAGGAAACCACTCGAGATTGTAGTAATTCCTTATCATCGTCATTGATTTCGCCTCGTTTTCGATTTCCTGGTGCGAAGTCTGTTTGACATTTGAGCAAAAATTGCCATCATCTTTTTGACGCATGATATATGTCAATTCCCACAATTTGGAATAATGTATAGTCCATAAGTCTTTCTAATTTTCATCACGTGGAACCACAATGTGCTCTTGGAGAAATTGCAGTGCCGAGTTGATGAAAGTCTCCTACTGCAAGAACGGATACATTTCCAAAGTAACAAGCCTGCCGGTTCTTTAATCTGTTTTGCAATCGTCAATGTACTAATCTAATTGTGGGCGTCCTGACCATTTGAAATTCATCTATGATAACAAAGAGGTAAATGGCGATATTTCATTCGTAGCGAGTTCAGACTTTTCACCAAGGGCGTATAGTTGTGAGCCCGCTTCCGACAGGTATCTTTAATGATGAACGATTGTTTCGCCATAAATATTGAAAGCGGCGTTCCTGAGTGATGGGGAAAGCAGGTAGCCTAGTAACTCATTACTGTCCTCTAGAGTATGTGCAAATGTTTTCTTTGCCAAGAGTAAACTAATGCATTTAATCAGATGACTCTTTCCAGTTCCGCTCCGCCAGCTTATCAAAGATTATATGGAATGGCTGCGTACAGCTGTGGTGATCTCTAGCCTTTGGTCGTGGAACATTAGAAACATGGTTTAAACACTTGACGTCATTGACTCTCATGAGACTGTCGCCCCATCATAGATTCGCGCTTGTTCTTCAGGTATTTCCGGGCGACATGTTTAAATTGCACACTGGGATAGTTAGGATGTTGTTGTTTGCGTTTTATTAAAATCGGAGAATTTCTACTTCGATACTTCATCATTGAATCATCCCTATTTGGCGCTTGATCGATCCTCAACCTTTGGTTGTTCTGCTGTATGCCGATTAAGGCATTCCACGCATCTCGAAGCGTTCTGAGTCTGTGGTGATTCTTGCAATACTTCCCAAGCAGCGTCAAATGTACATCTTCCGGTTTCAACTTCTTCATGTTTTCTTGAACTATTCCCTGAACTGACCTACTTTTGCCATTAATAGAGCAGTCCTTGCAATTCCCACTGGCACTTTCTAAGTATCATAAGATTCAGGCTTTATTCTTTGGTCGTGGGTGGCGAGGAAGTAAAGGACCGTAACATGTCATGTGATATCTCTCTCTTTATCCCTCTTTATCGACACTCGTGCGGTTAGCGGGACCAGCTGGATTTGCCTAGTGTTCTTTCCTCATCCTACTGCACAGTTCTTACCTTATTAGTCACACGTTTTGGGATTCTCATGTCAGACTCTCCTTATTGCCTCATTATCTGATTGAAGCTTCTTGCCTGCCCTGCTGTGTATGTGCCCTTGGCTGACACTTGATAATGAGCTAGAAGGAATTTAGCCATGCCAAATTTTTTGGATTTCGATGGTACTTGTTCGCAATGTATTTCTCGATTTGAGTGGCCTTCCAAACATCCTCAGATTCCCTGCGTTTCTTTGAGGTCTCTCGAACGTGGTTAGCTGAGTAAGGAAAGTTTCTGTCAATCAACACGGTTTTTGAATGAAAACTACATTTCGCGAACCCTGTTTCATTGGCCATGCTAACAAACAGCGTATATGATTAGCATACCAACACTCCTTTCTATGTTCTGCAAAAGTACAATTCACTGCCTTTTTCAATAGATATTGCATCTGCGTTCCTTTCTCTGGCTTCTCTCTGTGCGTTTCGAAGAGATTGCGTAAGATAGGACAGATATAAACTGGGCATGCAAAAGGATCCAATACATGATTGAATTCCCATGTTTACCATTCCAGCATCGAATTAAGTGAGAGGAGTTTATAGTTGTTGATCAATTGTTCGTTTAGTACACGTCACGTTTAATGCTACCAGTGTTTCGTGGCACAAGAAAATGGAGAGATGAATCTCATTCTGCAATGCCATTATTTGAGGAATTCGAGTATTTTGTCAAAATAATGCGTATTCAGACAGTTTAGATTGCACCCACATTTCGAATCATATTTTTTGCATCAGCTTTAATTTCTTTCTCTGCTTTCACTTTGTGGTTTGCGGTCCAGATTCGTTCTGATCTCCTCTATTTGTCAGGGGGTCTGCAAAAAAATGATAGTTTAGCCATGGTGGCTTGGAAAGTTAAAACGACACACTTGACCTGGTTTCTTCTAACGACTTCGTATGACGTTGGCAATGAGTTTGGACACTTGGACACGATTCATGCAACTCGGGCATCAGACTCATGTGGTAGTGCAAAGAAAGATATCTGTCTTAGAAATTCCACGATTTCCTCGTCTGGATCTCTATTAGCAGTGGTTGCCCCCTTGAGTCATTTCGCCTCATACTATCAGGTGAATATGGAGGCCCAACCTCTTTGTCTGAAACTTGTCGTATAGTAGTCTTCAACTTTACATATGGGGGTTAGTGGCGACAAAATCACATCGTTAATGAATGTA
Source organism: Ophioderma brevispina (assembly GCA_023653785.1). Lineage (NCBI taxonomy): Eukaryota > Metazoa > Echinodermata > Ophiuroidea > Amphilepidida > Ophiodermatidae > Ophioderma > Ophioderma brevispina. Next base: position 67,986 of record JAMKCH010066584.1, read on the forward strand.
TGGACTCTTTGTTGAAACATTCCAGCTGCTGTTGCTGAATTAGACATGATATCGTACAAGGCTGATTCCCATGTCAGTTTTATGTTCTTCTGTAGACATTGGCTTTTTCCCTTGTAATATGAGACTGGCGTTGTCTATTTCAATCCCATAGTCATCAGACCAGCACTAAGGTTACGAAATAATGTAGGGGATGCCTAATTCGCCTTATCATAGCAAGACGTCTTTCTTGATTTTTTCCCAGTACGGCAGGTTGACCTTGATTTGGAGGAGAGAATAGTATATCCTTGGTCTCTTGTGATATTGTTTCTTTCAATTGCTCATGGTTGGTCAACATAGATGCTGTTATCTCTTTGTCATCTGCGGTCTAGTGGTTCCGGTACGCAAGTGCCAATACATATATGTGTATCCCTGTTTGCTGTACTTAGGTTGCATATAACGCAAAGAATACGTACTCGGGATTGCTTGCAAATCTTGTCGGCCAGAAAAAGAAAAATATGCGGGAACATTAGTAACCGAGATGGCGATAATTAATTCTATCTCCTCATTGAAAGTGTTTGATTTGAAAGCATTCATGAAATCGACCGAGAAAACCCATTCGCTTCCATTTGCAAAACGAGTTCAGTTTCAATTACCTTCTCTGGATGACAATGCACAGAATTAATCATCATATTTAGCTGACCAAGAGACTGAGCAAAATATACCGGATTTATGTGAGAAAGGAAGATAGTGGAGCAGACGTGTTTGTGATATAATCTTCATTCTATTAACAGTTCTATTGTCATGTGGATTGTGTCTATGACGATTTTCATTTGTGTCATCAAACACTTTGATTTCTGTGTGTATTTGCTGTTATCCTCTAAATGCGCTCATATGATATTAGTATCCAGCTTAGTGATGCCAATCTTGGATGTTGCTCATGCCGTTTATCCACATTGTTTCTGTTTGTAAATATCGATATCATCACTGACGACTGCTACCTGTAGACATTTCAGAAGGTAGTTCGTCTGCATTGACTTATTCTGGGGGTATCAGATGTTATTAGCAATCAATGGTCGTCTAACACGCGATCAAATCATTTGATAGTCGATATTGATAATTCAAAAACTGGGTATTAGCTACGCAAGACCGTCGCTTTAATTATTTTAACCCTGAGTAAGACTCTGGCCTTGTTCGCGTAATCTTGGTAGGGCAGGCTGCAGTGCTATTCACATTTGTCTTTACGCACACGACTTGCCCATTAATAACTTTTTGTTGCACTTTTGATTAGTGAGATTCATTTTCATGAATAAGATTGCGGGGGAATAAGATGTCGTTCTAGCATATTCATAGTGCATATAGGTTGTTCCACTAACTCCAATTTATTTACGAGTGCCAATCTTGGAACACAGAATTTCTAGTACATTTTTATGACATTCACACAGAGCCACATTCTCTTCTCACTTTGATCGTCATTTATGCTTCAATGGTAGCGTGTTCTAATTTACATGGCAAGGTAAACTTTCAAGCAAGATCGATTGATTATACCATTTTGTGTAAGTAAAGTGCCACAACCTGTCGCCTGAAAAAGGATACGGTGGCAAATCTGAGCCAAATGTTATATAATTGTTCCTGTTTACAAGATTTGAAAATGGAAATGACATATTATCCATATAGCCATTTTTGTTTTAAACATGTTTTTTGATTGGAATTTTCTCACGCCCTTTTCTTTTGCCTTTACAGGGTCTATGCTACGATCTCGTTGATTGTGCCACGTGCCCTCTGTTTAAGTTTTTTCTGCCTTACAGGATCTCTGTATGCTTCTTTTGAATGTGAAATCTGCATTGTGATGTATTTCGAGTCTCCCATGTTACAGGATCTCTGGATGATTACTTTTGATTGTGCACGTGTCTGTTTACGTTTTCGGTCTCCATTTACAGGATCTCTGTACGATTTTTTGAATGATGCTATCAACATTGGCGTAACCAGTTAGTGGGGGGGCAGGGGGGGCACCCAAGTTGCAACCACCCCGAAGACACCAAAAAATCGGGGAAAATCGGGAAGGGAGAGCAAAAAACGGGAAGGAACAAAACAAGAGTTCTGCACCGGAAGGAAGAGGAACAAAGACGCGAAGACTAACGAAATCGAAAAAGACGGCGGCTAGCACAGGACGGGAGTGAGTATGATCCGGATACTTGTCGAAGTAGAGAAGATATATTTAACCGAAAGGGGTGAAAAAAAACACTAAAAAACAAAAAATGAAAGAGCGCACGCAATCGAAAATAGAGGCCGCCGAAGTGTGAATGAGAAGAAGTGGGACACCTACTTCCTCTAGCATCTGTCAAGAAGAATAGACGGGAAAAAAAAAAAACCCCATGTAACATCCCCGATAATAAATGTCAAACTCCCGACTGTCCCTAATGTCGCGGAAGAAGTTGAGGCGGCTGGAAACTGAGACCAGCCAGGAAAGTGAGATCAATATCTCATACATTCCCGTGCGTTCCGTGGCCCCCGCGCATCACCTCCCGCTGGTCTTGAAAGGCGCACCGGTCTTGGTGTTTCACCCTCCCATTCCCGCTGTTTTTCTTTCACGTCTCACACTTCTTACTTAGCTGTTCTTTCGTTCCCTGATCACCCGTTCTACAAACCCCTCTCCAAATCCCACGCCAACCCTTTCTCGTTCACACTTCTCGATTGTCTGCTACTTTACTACGTACGTCCTCTGGTCAGTGTATCCCCCCTCCTCATCTCTCTCCTGTGCTCTTCCGTTTTACTACATCTTACGTCCGGCGCGCCCTTGCCTCTTATCGAGAAAAGATGATGGAATGAGAGAATAATGGGCGCAAGAGTAGAATCAAAAATAGGAGAATTGCGAAGGGAAGATAGGAAAGAATGGCGGATAGGGAACCGAAACTTTCTTGAGTTTTGACCCCCCCGGCAGGCTCAGGTCTGGTACTCCCATGTTGTGTAAGTTGCCTATGTGTTACGTTTCGCGTTCTGAATTTTTTACAGATCTCTGTATAGTCTTGGAAATGTGACGTGCATGTTAAGTTTCGGTCTCCATTTACAGGATCTCTGTACGATTCTTGTGCATTGTGCCCCTTTTTTTGTTGCCTTCTTTAGAGGATATTGGATAGGATTCTTTTTAGTATTTCGTTTTTTGGCACGTGTTCCATTTTACTTCTCAATTCGACAAATTAGACAAATTTGATCCATTTTTCAGGCCTACCTTGAACGTTGTTGCCTTGTGATATGAATGGCGGAATACCGAACATAAGATTCTGTACATGGATTCATTGGTAACATAACGCTGGAGATAAATATACAAGTTTTGAATGTCCTCAAAAAACAATGCAAAATATTTCCAATTGCAGTTCGGGGAAAGGCCCTAATTCATTGCGAGAATGGATTCAAAAACAATGTATTGTTCAAGTTAAAACAATCTTTGTTAAACTGCCATCATGATGCGCTACCAAATATCAATATATTTGAATCTGACACAGTAGTATAAATGCTGCCTTGTTAATTCAAACATAAGGAGGCTCTAAGTCACTGGTCTTTCATCTTCAGTTTCCGTATCTCAAGGGTTCTGTGTAGAAAACAATGTGTATTACAATGTGTATTTACAGTGTGAATTATAGTAAATAACATTAATGCTTCTCACAATTTGTCTGTAAATGCCTACGAACTGTGACCGACACATATAAAATATAGCATAACCGTAAAGATCTCTATGATTTCTTCACGAATTTCAACTTAGGTCAAACCATTTGCGACGGTATTTCGTCTAATTGTTCTAAATGTGCTTCGAAAAATAACACGGGATTTGCGGCTGTTTGATTATGAGCTATTAGTTACACTCCGGAAAGAAAAAGAGTTTTCCCACTCTTTTAGAGCTAAAGCCGCTCGAGACGAGTTCAGAGGCGGCTTCACTCCGAAGAAGAGTGGGATTTTGAGCCACTCGGTAACGGAGTGAGCTCGGTTAACTCTCGAGTTAAGGTGTCAGCTGCATTTCTCGCTCTTTTAGCAGTATATCAAAAGCCACGAGCTTAGAGATTACATTTAAAATTACTACGAAATTCAGAGTGAGTTGATTTTTCACGCTTCATTTTAAGGAGAGAGGTAAGCTCCTTAGAGAGTGTCAAAAGGTTGGACTTTGCGTAAGAAACTCTCTCTGGATTTATAAGGTGCGTTTTGGTCAGCAGGTATCTGTCCAGACATGTGCCTAGGCTTCACATAGGATACTTGGACCAAAGCTACGCTCTTGCATTGCTCGCACACTAAGGCCGGAGGTCTGAGTGGACCGTGTGGACAAAATTCCTGCTAGGAGGTATAAGTTTAAGTTGGTGTTGGACGGAGGCATCTGTATCAGCCGGCCAGGAGGACATGTAACGTTGATAAAGCTTCTGTGGCATGGGTTGATCTTTCCCATACTGCGCCCAAGGCATACATGAATAGCAATGGCCAAGACAGCAGTAATATGAGGGTTACTCGCGTCGCATCTTAAGGGTATGTGGGAAGAGCACTTTTTCCTATGAAAAAGTAATGACAAAAACCCTTCTATTTGCAATATATTATCGACTTATGTCGTCCAATTATGTGTTTGTATATCCATAGCCCTAGACTAGACCCTAATATGATATTTGTATCATTTTCACAAATTTCTATGAGATTAGACCTACATGATCGCCGGGTAGAGCGACGGTGAATAGACTGGAGATATGGTGTGGCTTGTGAGTATTTATCTATAAAATTTTAGAAAGTGCTAGTGTTTCGAAGTTCTGCACATCAGAAAGACCAGAAAGGGCCATATGCCCACATCAGGAACGGCATCTGGTCAATGGACAAGGGCCGTTTCTGATGTGCAGAACGGCACTGCAGATCCATTGAAATACCACGTAAAAAGTAACACATTCGCCCGCCCACTCTGTATTTGACAACAGGTTGATGTGACAATATTTTAAATTTTTTGATACCATTTCCCTATAGAACACGACATGAAACTTTCCAAGGAAAATTTTACCATTTTTGATATAATTATAGTACAGATTTTAGGGAAAAAAGGCATATGAACACCGGCACCACTATTTCGAGCCGACGTGCACGCCTCATAGCAGTTTTCGACCAGGGCCGGAAGTCGAGGGCCTATTTTCTACACAGAATCGAATTTCAAAATTTTGTGATCATCTCAGCGATCATCAAGCTATACTCTTTCACTTTTATTATAATATACCATCCTCACTGGAAACCGGTCCCCAAAGGACTGCAAAATATCTCACACACGTTTTGTTATTTTACCGGAACTACCTACCATTCCCTCAAACGTGGAGTGATTTAGTGTTGTGCGCCGCTCAACAGGCCTGGGAGACGGGCTGCGGGATTGCAAGACATAATTCGAAGACATAAGTTCGAAGATATATCAAGATAGAAGGTTTTTGTCATGACTTTTCAATAAGATTATTGCATATTGGCAATTTTGTAATCGTCTTATAAAGCGAAATGGTAGAAAAATTTTTGAACTGGGATAGCAAGGAAACCATCCATGCCTTGTGAAAGTTTCGAAGAGAAGTTCGATACCCATTCTGGAAAAAAAAAGCCTCCGCATACCTTAACATCAGTCAAATTAGGATAAGTGATGTCTTAACCCAAAAATAATTCCAAACGAATCATTTTCTTCAGAATTGTATTGAGAAAACCAACATATCAAACGTTTAACAAAATCAAGGGAGTGAAATCTGCACCATGGGGTAAGGTTTATACAGGGGCCAAAATATGCAAAGGGTCAAAATGTGTCGAAAAGTATAGCACAATCTTTGTCACATTTAAATGATTAAAAAAGGTATAGTTGCCTTATTCTGCAGGTTGGTAGTTCCTAGTAATGAGCCAAAATGGGGTCACAATAGGGGTAAAATTTTCAGATAGTATAGATCCATTTTGTTTTAAAACATAGTGCCAAATTGTTTGTCTAATGGTACATAGGCCAAAACATCCTGGTTGTGCCATCTATGTTATTCGTTCCATAATTGGAATGCAAAATGTGACTGGGGGCTACAGGGCCTATTTGGGTCAAAACTAGTCATAGCTCTGTAATTCTTAAATAGAACGTTCAAGCAAATATCTATTTATAATTACTTATCTAGTGTTGACAGCATAAACAATTTACCACCACCTCGATCAAAATCGGACCATTCTGTAAATCTTACCCTATAGGATGACCTTGAATTGTATGTGGATATTGTACTAAATCATAACTCGTAGATATGGTAAACTATACGATTTTGAAACTTAAGAGTAGCCCAATAAATTGGTAAATCGTTTAAATATATAATTCTGTGACTGGCAACCCGGTTTCATCATGGCGGGGTGATGATTTTTCTCTCTCGCAGAAAGCTGAATTTGATTTTGAAATAGAAACGTGTGCTCAATCATTTTTCTATTATGACAACGTTTATAATATAAAGAAGCCTTTCTGATAAGAATATGTCAGGAACTAGAGTAAATAAAATCTACTGGGCACGGAAATACGTTATTGCACATCTGAAAACTGTGGAAAGTAAGTGGACAATATGGC